>PIJE02000780.1:56674-171674 GCA_002895965.2 Coryphaenoides rupestris | reverse complement strand
GCGCTCTCTATAGTCCCAGAGCGTCCGGCGTCGCCTCACCGACTTCTAATCTCGGAGCACAAAAGCTTCCCGGGGATTGAAGTCTCACATTTTGCCGTAATGAAAGCCAGGAGTGTCAAATGATGTCAAACGGGGTTCAATTGAAAACCCGGTTATCAGAAAAGACGTTCACAATACAAAGGTGACGTCCCGTCTCGTCGGATAATGTAATCCCTGTTACAACTGAATAACAATGGAGACGTGCCCGTGGAGAGCGACACAGAAAAAAGCTTTTAATGATAAACAGACACAGACAGTCAGTCAGGCAGACGGATAGTCACACAGACAGACACATAGTCAGACTGACAGATAGACAGACAGACAGACATATAGTCAGACAGAGAGACAGGCAGATAGACAGACAGACACATAGTCAGACGGACAGATAGGCAGATAGACAGACATATAGTCAGACAGAGAGACACATAGTCAGACGGACAGACAGGCAGATAGACAGACAGACATATAGTCAGACAGAGAGACAGATAGACAGGCAGACAGACAGACATATAGTCAGAGAGACAGACAGACATGTAGACAGATTGGACGTCAGATATTTCAGAAGCACTGTGCCATGCATGCGGTTCTCTGCGCGCGTAAAAAAACAGAGATAAGAATTTTCACAAAAAAAACACAGAAACCAGAAGAATTCCGAGACACACATTAAGATTCCGATCACATTGTACGCAGCCACCGAATCCGAGTCTTCTCCGAACGAGCGTTAGCTAAATGTCAGCCGCTGGAGAGCAAACCAAGGGGGGAGAGGGGGGGAGAGAGGGTGAGGAGACGAGAGGCAGGGGTCACGATCCCAGCAGAACACATGTTAGCGCGCAGCACATGTTAGCGCGCAGCACATGTTAGCACGCAGCACATGTTAGCACGCAGAACACATGTTAGCACGCAGAACACATGTTAGCACGCAGCACATGTTAGCACGCAGCACATGTTAGCACGCAGCACATGTTAGCACGCCTGTCTCTGTGGGTAGGTGGGCCGACGGGGTGGCTGTGCTGTGAGTGACGGAACACACGGGGACACTCAGACTGAAGTTCACGTACGTACGTTGGCGGACGGACGTTACGTGTTCTGCACAGCGGCGCCATCTACTGGTCGAATCGCAGCGTCCATCGTTTGCATTGCGACATTTTTTTCACCCGACAATGTTATCCAAAGCGAGGCCTGGCTTATTGGGCCTCCTTGGCTACGGCTGAGAACAATTGAAGCAGACTTAATGAATATTAAAGGACTGTCCACCCGGATGTACGGCGGATAGATCAGCCTCACCACGCTCACAATATGTCTCCTTTAAAGTAAAAATCAAAGCGCGAAACAAGCAAGTTTCTTCTTCTTCTTTTTGTATTTGCAGTACAGTCAGGTGCATATGCTCGTCTATCACGACAAAGTTCCGGTTTATATTTGACATTTATGCCAACGTGCCAAAGGGCCCTCATCGCAAAATACAATTTCTTCAACGGACCTACAATCTATTGGCGCTTGCAAAAGGAGACATTTATATTCATGTCACTGCGCGCTATGAATGCAACCTTTTTCCGAATCTTGTTTCTTTTGATGGAATCATTTTCCCCCGGAGAGACTTCCAGACTTCCCCGATTGAACAACCGAGAACATACTGTTGATATTTAAGCAAATCCCTTATTCCCTTTCTAGATGATGTTGGTTGACAATTAGCCGGAAAATAAGTGACTTGATGTTGCGCCATCTCAGGACAGGAAGTGTTGTTAATGAATGCCTTTTGTACAAACACAAGATATTCATGTTTCTCTGGGTTTACTTTCTTAACGATATCTCCGGCCCGGGCGAGAAGCGACGCTGGCAAATCAGTGACACCGGTAAGGCCGACCGGGCCAAGACATTTGGACATTTCTTATTTTAACTTTACCTGCAGTTCCTATGTAGTACTCAACTCAAACAGACGTCAACAAAATGCGAAATACAATATTCATCCATTTTGTGAGAAAATACGCTCAGTAAATCCACCATTCTCTTTCACTCTACAACCTCTATATTTGTTTCTGTATTCTGTATTCCGTATCTGTGTACGTATATGTGTATGTTTATTGTTCATTGTAAAGCGTACCCTTTAAAAGCGCTATATAAGTCATATGTATTATTATTATTATTATTATTATAAATCCACCGTCAGCTGTGGAAATCACATTGAATCACTGGCTTTGTGCATGTAACAAAAAAAAAGCAGACACCTGATGTAAAATGCAAAGAGGATCACGACATAGACATAGCCCAGATAATAGAATCACAGAGCGAGTGAGTCACCGCTCGCGTCCCCGAGGTCAACCTTCCGGAAGCAACGTTGGCACACACGAGCGCTGCCGTCCTGCTCAACCCCACAATGATTCAGGAGGTCAGGAGGTCAGGTAACACATCACCTGATTCACAGCGGCGCGTGGTTTCAGCTGAGTGAGCATCACTTTGACGGGGGTATCCCTGCACCTTCATCAGGATTGATGATATTTTCCAATTGTTTGAATAAACAGGATTAAAATACAGGCGGTGGGGCTGACAGCCACACAAACACACAGGATTACAGATAATGAGAGAAAGAGGTCAAGTGGTCGTGTTTAAGCAGGATGGATGGAAGTACACTGATTTGTTCCAATTGTAATCAGCAAACGATCTACAAGGTGTCTCCAAGCTGTCTTCTTCAGCAATTTCTAGATGTATTGGTGTATTATTGACGTAATGAACCTCCTCAAAACGACGGAGGGACATTTCATGATTTATTGTTTTACAAAAGTCACTTTGATTTATCATCGACGTCTTTGTATTCATGCATCGTTCTATATAGTTAACATATTTTCAGAGCAAACCGTTTGTACATTTCAGAGCAACAACCTGAACGCGCTTCACCGAGGGAGCGGCGCCTGCATCTGTATTTTCTCAGATAACATTGCACATCGCACACGATCTGTCACGGCGGCAATGATTCACCCGACCCGAAGCATCTGTATTCTGGTTCACCAATTAACCAGGGAGAGACGGGAGAGACGGAACATCCTCTCCGGGTTAAGCAAACCAGAAGAGGGAGGGAACCGCCACTTAAACACTTTAAAGGATATAAAATATGCAAAGAAACACGTTGGCCACTGTGCCGGGAGCCTCTGTAGACAATAGTGTTGCTGTTGCTCCGCACCTTCTTTTGCTGCACTTAGACTTATTACCTTTGAGCAAATTCAAATAGGCCTCCTCTTAGAATAACTACAATACTACGACGACTACGACTAATAACAGAAAGATGTTTGTGGAAGAGCGGATTCTAACCCTTTTCAAGCGCAATGCGCACCACACCTTGACCTACTGGAGCGTGTTCTTCAGCTTCGGACTCTGCATCGCCTTCCTGGGACCCACCATCCTGGACCTGCAATGCCAGACCGGCTCCTCGCTCAGCGACATCACCTGGGTGTTCTTCGCCCAGCAGTTCTGCCTGCTGATCGGCAGCTCCATCGGGGGCGTGTTCAAGAAAACGTGAGTAGGCTGGAAGCGTGGGCCCGTAGACGGAGGACCCGCGAGATCTCGGTGACCCGGCCCGCCCGGAACCGCGTAGTGATGTCGGCTGTTGTTTGTGTTTGTTTGCGTTCGAAGGTTGTTCAGCGCGCTGGCGGCCCTCTTCGTCTCGGCGTCGGTCATCTCGTTGATATTTTCCATCATCCCGCTGTGCAACACCGTCCTGCTGCTGGCCGTCGCCATGGCGGTGTCGGGCCTCGCCATGGGCGTCATCGACACCATCGCCAACATCCAGCTGGTGACGATCTACCAGAAGGACTCGGCGGTGTTCCTGCAGGTGCGGCAAACGTGCGCCGCGACCGCCTCTCGGTGCAGCCGACGCTTGGACGTTTAAACATGACGTCGCTATTCTTCTTTTAGATCTTTATTAAACAGACAAGTCTTGTTGAGATTTTTAAACTGGCCAAGAAAACGTAAAAAAAACAGGACACGTGTGTGCACACATGACCACTTACAGGCCGCTGAATAAGCAGTGAATGAACGAGGAATCATGTAATTCGTGTTTGGGGCGGCGGTGGCTCAGTGACTCGTACCCCGGGTTGTCTGGCAACAAGAAGGTTGCTGGTTCGATTCCACGGCTCCTCCTCCATCCCAGCTAAGTGTCGAGGTGTCCCTGAGCAAGACATCCTGACCCCTAGCTGCTCCTGACGAGCTGGCCGTTGCCTCGCACGGCTGAACGGGTGAATGTGCGTCAATATTGTGAAGCGCTTTGGAAAATAATGTGACCTCTGCTGTGTTCTCCACCTCCACTCCTGCAGGCTCTCCACTTCTTCATCGGGTTCGGAGCGCTGGTGAGTCCCCTGATAGCGGACCCCTTCCTCTCGGAGACGGGCTGCGGGAACAACACGAACGCCACGGGCTTCACGCCCCGCATGCACCCGGTGCCGAGTCACGACCCCAACCCCGGCCACAACTTCACCGGGGCCGAAGGGGAGGGCTCCACGGTGCACAACGCCTTCTGGATCATGGCCGGCATCAATGTAAGACCGGACGTCACGCGGTAGGCCGATGTGGCGGGTAGGAGCTAGGAGATAGAGCTAGGAGATAGAGTAGAGCTAGGAGATAGAGCTAGGAGATAGAGCTAGGAGATAGAGCTAGGAGATACAGTAGAGCTAGGAGATAGAGTAGAGCTAGGAGATAGAGCTAGGAGATAGAGCTAGGAGATAGAGCTAGTGAGATAGAGCTAGTTAGATAGAGCTAGGAGATAGAGCTAGGAGACAGAGCTAGAAGATGGAGATAGAGCTAGTTAGATAGAGCTAGGAGATAGAGCTAGGAGATAGAGCTAGGAGATAGAGCTAGTGAGATAGAGCTAGTTAGATAGAGCTAGGAGATAGAGCTAGGAGACAGAGCGAGGAGATAGAGCTAGTTAGATAGAGCTAGGAGATATGACAGTAGAATGTGTTTCTGCTGGATTTTTGATGAAAGAAATAATAATTTAATCGAATCTAACGCTTGTAGTGGTCAGTAAAAATTAATGCACAAATTCATTCTATACAGTAGCAGACATTATATCGTTGATTCAAGTGTCTTGTGCGCAGACCTACAGTATATGAATAAACCCTTTATTTACATTTACATTTATGTCGTTTAGCAGACACCTTTGTCCAAAGCAAGTACATTTGTCAAAAGACATATAGAGATGTATATCCCAGACTCTAACTGGGACAGGTGAGGCCAATTAAGCCAGCCGCCAAACACACACCCTCCCACAGATTTGTGTACAGTACAGTATATTTACACTCACGAGTGCTGGGTTGCTGGTAAACAGCCAGATATAAGCCCTATATCGCTTGGACGTGCTAAAACAACTCATTTGTAACCCGCGACGGGGGCCCCCAGGTCCCAGTTCCCCTCGCCATCCTGTTCCTGATGTACCGGGAGAATCTGATGCCCTGCTCCCGCCGCGGAACCAACCTTCTGGACAAAGACGAACTGGCGATGGAGAACCAGCAGGGGGCGTCCGACACAGAGACCCATGAGGCCGGAGGTAAAGGGGGGACCTGACCTGACATGACTGATTGACTACCAGGCTATACTGTACAGGCAATGGATCTCCACGCGAGGGTTAAAGGATAACGTAAGGGACTCCTATTGTACCACCCGGGTGTGAGCGTGATTAGCTATTCCCAGTTCATCCGCGGTGAACTTTACATCACGAGTGTAATAGATCGGTGGATAGATCGGCCTCCCAGTTGGCTACAGTCCACTGGGTAGGCTGGCGGGCTGATCTATCCGGCGTACAAAAGTCGTGGGTACGTCTGGGTGTCGGCAACACAGAGGAAAGGTTCGTTTGTATAAACTGCCCGCGTTGACGCGATCCAAAGGCCAGTTGGTAACGAGCAGGAGTTCCAGGAGGGCAGATCCATCTATCAATGAATACATCAACACGGCCATGGAGAGACCTGCTCAAGATAAATAGCGTCCAATGTGTACAAATATTGTTCTTTTTTCATACTATTATTACAGTATTCTCGCATTATTCATAAACTGTGTTTGTTTGTATGTTTCTGTGATGTATAACGGCCGCCGTCCTGCTATTTGTATTAATAGTCGTTGTCATATTGGTGCTTTTATGGAAATGCTCCGTCCATTCCGCGCGCTTGCTTATAATGTTTGTGTTCCCGTGAAAAGGTCACGGCAATATCTTCAGCTGCTGTCAGAATGATAACCTGCGAGGCCTGCCTGTCTCCTTCTTCATGATTCATATCCTGGGAGGGCTGGTGCTCTTCATGACCGATGGCATCGTGGTGAGTTCCCGGCGGCGGAGTCGTATTTTAACTCCAACTTTCTCTTTCTCTCCGCGGCGCCCTCCTACCCCGTTCTGCTGCCGTCGACGGAACGACGGTTGATGGAACGAACGCGTGTCACGGCAGACAGGGAGGGAAAAACACCGCGGACAGTGAGGGCGCGTGTTTTGTATCTCGGCGTCGTCGTCGTGCTCGGGGGATAAATCACGATATACGCGTTCAAGTCATCGTAGTTCCGCCGCGTGTCGAGTTACACCGGAACACGTTAAACACCGTCAGCCGCCTCGCGATGGCATTTAGGTTTTACTGGTCGGCGAAAAAGAAACTTGTTGACGTCTCACAGTTGCCCAGCATAACGCTGTAATAACATTATGCTTCACCTTACGATGCATAGCAGCACCGCATACATTCATCACACACACATTCCTAATGTACCTTCAGCATCCATTTGCAATACTACATGTCATGCATAATAATATTACAATCATACTAATAGTCCAAAATGCTATGACTTTTATATCATGGTGATGATGATAGGGGGAGGTTCAGTAGATCAGGAGGTATAAGAGCGGTCGTCTGGCAACAGGAAGGTTGCTGGTTCGATCCCCGGGCTCCTCCCCCTCCTCCTAGCTAAGTGTGGAGGTGTCCCCTGAGCAAGACACCACCTAACCCTACCTGCTCCTCCTAGCTAAGTGTGGAGGTGTCCCTGAGCAAGACACCACCTAACCCTACCTGCTCCTCCTAGCTAAGTGTGGAGGTGTCCCTGAGCAAGACACCACCTAACCCTACCTGCTCCTCCTAGCTAAGTGTGGAGGTGTCCCTGAGCAAGACACCACCTAACCCTACCTGCTCCTCCTAGCTAAGTGTGGAGGTGTCCCTGAGCAAGACACCACCTAACCCTACCTGCTCCTCCTAGCTAAGTGTGGAGGTGTCCCTGAGCAAGACACCACCTAACCCTACCTGCTCCTCCTAGCTAAGTGTGGAGGTGTCCCTGAGCAAGACACCACCTAACCCTACCTGCTCCTCCTAGCTAAGTGTGGAGGTGTCCCTGAGCAAGACACCACCTAACCCTACCTGCTCCTGACGTGTTGGTTGTTACCTTGCATGGTTGACACCGCCGTCGGTGTATGAATGGGTGAATGTGAGGCGATACTGTAAAGAGCTTTGGATAAAAGCGATGTATAAATGCAATCCATTTACCATTTATGATGGGATGGGACTGAGCATCGTCTGTGGTTCTGTGTCGCAGGGAATGTACGCTGGCTTCGTGTACACCTACGCCGTGGAGTCGCCCATAAAGATGGACAACAGGACCGCAGGCTACCTGGTCAGCGTCTTCTGGGCGGCCATCACCGCTGGACGGCTGGTGTCCATCCCCCTGACCTACCGCTTCCAGCCTGTGAGGCTGCTCTTGTTCAACCTGGTAATGAGACGAGAGAACAGCCCTCTGGGATGCACACATCTCTACCACCACCACCACCACCACCACCACCACCACCACCTCAAGTTCCCTAACCCCCCCCAACCCCTACACTGATCCTATAGATCATTATTACTGCATTAACTAACATTCGTTAAGGGTTAATTAAAGGCATAATAGGAGACATTTAATGTGTCGTAAGTGTTACCTATTGGGTGAATCTTGGATTAGTTTCACCACATCCCTGTCTCTCTCTCTCTCTCTCTCTCTCTCTCTCTGTGTGTCTCTCGTCCTCCCAGGCCGGGGTCATCGTGACGGTGCTGCTGCTGCTCATCTTCACCACCAACGGGATCTTCCTGTTTGTGGGGACGTGCTTGTGCGGCCTCTTCCTCAGCAGTATATTCCCTTGCATGGTCGCCTACACCGAAGACATCCTGGACTACCAAGGTACCGCCAAACGGCAGAAACAAAACAACACAAAACAGTCATGTTTACAGGAGAAGAAATAAGAGAATCTTCTGTTGTCAGGTTGCGCAACATCTGTCCTGGTTACTAGCGCGGGGATGGGGGAGATGGTGATGCAGGTGTTGGTTGGCAAGGTAACGCTCAAGTATTTCAAGTAATCTCAAAGATTTTCCTGTAAATAAATGTCTGTAAAGTCACACTATATACCGCCGAACGAGTTAACACAACGGTGACTGAGCCTCTGGTCCACTGATCAAAGCCCTTGCCTTGCATTTGCAGTATTTTTTTTATATTACGGACCGGGTGGCGAGTCGCCTTTTCTGCGCGGAAGATTTAAAACGCGCCGCACAGTCAGTGACGCATCTTCCATCACCCAGCAGGGATTGGTTCCCATGGATGTCCGCCAGAGAGCATTAAGCGTACTTGTTTTTCGTACTTTAGTTTTTTGACGTGTTTTCCCGGTCTCTGGTTGAGTAAACAGAGTATCCGCCATTAAACAACTGCCAGCGGGCTGACGTCACCTACAGTATGTTTGGATGCTGTTTGGATGCAATTACAATATTCACCAGAGGTGTCGCCAAAGAGCACGCAACGTAAATCTCTGAGAATACATGTAGTTATATACAGTATATATATATATATATATATATATATTGACATTAATCCATGTGGCCCTCTATCTCCCAGCTCATATACCAGGTGGGCACCTACAGCTTCCTGGTGTGTGGGATGATCCTGGGCTGCGGCGGCTTCCTCGTCTTCATCGGCCTGCTGTTCTTCCACCGCATGCACAGGAACTACCTCACAGGTACACGACTCACGCACACTCACCTGGAGTCCGCACCGCCTCCCTCCCTCAATCAATCAATCAATCAATATTTCAATCAATCAATGTTTCCCTTCACAAACGGAACACAGGAACGACGAAGAAGAGCACCATGGTGGAGGAGCCCAGCGCAGCGCAGAGTGGAGCGGAACAGAAGAGAACCGAGAGCTAACAGAGAGATGGGCTCTGCTCACCACGAGCTGGAGGAACCCTGAGTCGCACCGTTTTGTGTTTTATCTCGTAAGTTAGGGCCGTGATCGCAGAGAAAATTCCATAGTTGTCGTCAAAGAATGTCAAAGCACTCCCCACTCTACTATGATCCTGTTGTAACAATTGAGATCGTGTGTATTTTAGTATTATGTTGTCGTTTGTAACGGCATGTCCCTTGTCATTGTGTTGTTAATTAATGATTAATGATTAATGATAATTAAGATATTTGTAAGGAAATACTCACAGGATTGCGTACAACACCTGAGATTAACCATATTTTCACACTTCACACGATTGTATTTTAGTTTTTTGTAGAATTTCGTGTACAAAAATGTGTTGGCCACTTTTGATTATAATGTACTTTTGTATAGAGTATGTATGACTCGGTGTGCGCAAAGTCTGAGCCTATGAAGTACAAAACATGTTTTAATAATTTAAATACGTAGCCGACTGCATTACAGTGGGTGTGTGCTGCATTTACACTATTGTAGGGTGTTGGTGGATATAGGATTACTGTAAATACATTTTAAATAGTTAATGTGTGGAGGCGTACCGACATCAAACAAACTAAAATGTGAATTTTATTTTATTCAGAGAGAGAGAGAGAGAGAGAGAGAGAGAGAGAGAGAGCAACACATCGGGGAATAAATGCTATTTCCCGACTCCAACAAAACGTAATTCCTTTTACCTCTGGTTTGTTTTATATCAAAGATAACGACATGTTGATGCAACAAGTTTTATTATTTTCATCGTCTGAAGTATTTGTTGCTCGTGACTTTCACCAACAGAGGAACTTAATCACACTTTACTTACATGACAAGTACACACAAATAAGTGCATTTCTTACTTTGCTGTTGCAGAGTGTGTGTGTGTGTGTGTGTGTGTGTGTGTGTGTGTGTGTGTGTGTGGCTGTGTCGTCTGGGGTTGGGTGAGGCTGCTGCACACACACACACACACACACACACACACACACACACACACACACACACACACACACACACACACACACACGGAGCACTGTATCACCGGCTCTGTCCACAGACAATTTCAAACTCTGCAATAAATCTGTTCATCACCATCAGCCACCGGTGTCCTTGTCACTGTAGATGAAGGGACTTTGCTACAGCCGCCTCAAAGAAGGTGCAATGTGTTGTCTTGACCATGAGGTGGCGAAAGAGTTCACAGCTTAGAAAATTAAATATATTAAATATATTAAATTAATAAATTAATGCAGGAAGGTTTGGATCTCTACTGTTTTTGTTTTATTAATGAAGTAAGAATATTATTCAGTTACTGTAACTGCAACTGTTCATCTATATCATGATGCAGATTCATGTTTGTACTAAAAAAGACCACAACACAAGACCACAACATAGTCAGCAATGGGGTTTTATTTGTGTCCGAACTACAGTGTTCAAGGGGGAAAGCCTCAAGAGTCTTACACAGCCGTCAAGCAGATGCTGCAGAAACAAGATTCTACTCTCGATTAACAACACACACATGCAAGACCCCGGTCCTCTCCGCCCCCCCGACCAGCGAGAGCTTGCGTCGACGTTGGGCCTCTAGGACCAGTTGCAGCAGCTGCAGGACGTGTCGAAGACCAGCCCGGTGGTGCAGTGCTGGAAGTACGTCTTGCCCTGGCTACACTCGTAGAACTGGTTCCTGTTCTTGGGGTTCGGGAACAATCCGCTGCTCTTGCCCACGCAGAAGGTGCTGCTCATGCCGCTGTTTCCGGACGAGTCTCCGCCGCCGGAGCTGCTGCCGCCGCCGGTGCTGCTGCCGCCGCCGGAGCTGCTGCCGCCGCCGGAGCTGCTGCCGCCGCCGGAGGGGCTCTCCCCGGAGCTACCGCCTCCAGAGCTGGTCACTCCGGAGATAGGAGGCAGGGGAGTCGCGGGGGGAACACAGGCTGCAGACAGACGCAGAGAGACGCCAGAGATTATCATCCCGGGCCGAAGGCAACGCCAACACAACAGCGTGGCGTTGTCACGGTTTGTGGCGCGTTGTGCGGTCGGTGGCTGGTTTAAGCAGCCTCACCTGAGCCCCGAGTCCCGAGGCTGATTAGACTCTGGGGGGGGGGCTGCTGGGTGAGGCCGCACACCTGTGAAACCAGCCATCACCACACACACACACTCAAGGAGAGCGCAAAACAACTGCAAAGTCTGCAACAAACTGCAATTATCGTCAGCACAGTCTACCTGTGTCGCTGGTCTAGAGGAGCCCGGTGAACGCCCTCTTTTTGTGGCGTGTTGTGCTTCTCAGCGGCCCGGTCACACACACACACACACACACGACAGACCGCTACACGCGCTTACATGCTTGGTCCAGGTTCAGGCCCTTCTTCAGCACGTTGATGAGGGGATATTTGCCCTGGTTGCAGAAGGTGCCCATGTAGTCGTCCATGTCGATGGTCCACACCATGGCTCCGCCAAAGTTGTTCTTCTTCAGCCAGTCCACCTGCGCACGCAGCAAACGAGTCGGTTGTTGTGAGTCGCTTGCTTCAAACCCAGTCACCCCTGAAGCCACCAATTAGTCACCGCGCCTTGCCAATTAGGGCTGAGGTCCGTTGTCGTCATAATAAGAAATGTAGACTTCATAATGAACATGGGAGTTAACGTTTTACTGTAGATATGAAGTCTTCGCACCTTTCACCCCGTGACACAAAACATGTCATCTGGCTTTGACGTATAATTTATCTTGTCTGTGAGTTGTGTGTAAGGACTGGTAAGCTGCAAATGAATTGCCCTTGTTGGGATTAATAAAGTTGTCTGAGCTGCACCCCACAGACTCAGAGTAACAACTGCAGGTCAGTTTTCAGTCTTTATCCCGAATGCGGATAATAGACGATGAAGAAATAAAAGATGAAGAAAACTGTCCTTTCATCAAGACCACACGATTTCTAATTGGACGGAGAGATGGGTGTTCCTCACCTTAATCTGGAAGCTCTTCATGTTGTCATATCCCACCCACTGGTTTCCCTTGTAGGCGTACGGCACGTCCTGGGCCGCGTTCCAAACCTCGGTGGCTCCACTCAGGAATCCACAGATCTGGAAGACACCGCAACGGTGCGCTCATACATTATCCTGGCGTATTATGGGATACATGGTCTCTGAAATGTATATCGAGGAACCAATTGAACAAAACCCCAAGCGGCGTTCAGCGTACCTCAAAGTAAGCCAGCTCCCCGGCCTCCTGGGTGTACTTCCCCGGGGTTCCGGCGCCGGCGATGGGGGCTCCGACGCCGTGGTTGGCGGCGTTGCGCAGGGTGAAGGTGTTGCCGTAGGTGGGGAACCCAATCATGAGCTTCTCTGCTGGGGCTCCGTTGTCCTTCCAGTAGGTCATGGCGTAGTCCTGGAATGAACGTAAAAAAATCGTCACTCGAAGAGACCTTTGGAGGCCTTCGTTTTTATGTCCCACGTATTCCCCTGGGGAGCTAGCCTCTAGTGAGACCATTACGATCTCACAAGTTCACATTCTGTTTCTCTCTGAAGGTCAGTCTGGCCAGAGGCTTCAAGTTATCGGCTTGAAGCCTCTATGACGAACTACTGGCAGCAGCTGGGGGGCGTGGTGGTGATGGACAGGTGGTTCATCCAATCACCTGCCGGGTATATTTTTCTGTGCCCGCCCTTTTCCAATCAGTTTCAAAGGACAACTTCCCAGATGGTTCTGAGTGATAAACCATCTGATGTGTCAAGTTAGTGGGGAACGTCACCCATCCACCGAGGTGGGGGTTCATGGTGGTATTTGGTGAGTCTTCGTTGTTTTGCTTACGACGTTGAAGTAGATGAAGCCGCCGTGGTCCTCGGGGCCCTTGAACAGGGGACTGCACTCGCCGGTCATGGGGTCCCAGGATCCGTGGAAGTCGTAGGTCATGACGTTGATCATGTCCAGGGCCCTGTGCAGGAAGGAAAGCACTCGGGTTTGAGACGACAAGCGGTCAAAGCGTCGTTAACCATCAAGCCAAACACCAACCGGTTGAGTTTTAATCGGCCATTTTCTCTTCCCACCAGCAGAACACCAGCAGGCCCGATTGTGTGTTAAATGGTGCCGTTTAAATCCTGTTGTTCACTGGACTTACTGGCCGAGCACGGGGATCTCGTAGGCAGACTGGATGTTGCTCAGACCGGCCGCCACGGCAGCGGAGAGCAGGAGACGCTCCTTGTTGATCTTCTTGGCGTCGGCCTCGAAGGCGGCTCTCATCTCCTGTTGAGCGTTTGAGGAGGACAGCGATCAGATGAAACCGCGGGAAAAACAGGCGGCCATGTTGTGATCTTCATCGGACTAACAGCACATTTAATTTGGTTTTGCAGCGTGAAAAGAAAACGCGATTGGTCCAATGATAAAATAAAATGTGTCGTTGAAACACAGAAGAACTTTGCAAGATTCGGACGACTCACTTGAAGGAGAACAGCGAAGTAATGCTTGTCCTCAGGGGGGCTTCCTCTGTTGGCCGGGTACTCCCAGTCGATGTCCAGTCCGTCAAACTCATACTTCCTCAGGAACACCACCACCGAGTTGATGAAGGTCTGGCGATTGGCAGGGCTGGCCACCATGGCGGAGAATCTGTTTTTTTTTCGGGGGGGAAAAGGGGGCGTCGTGTGTTAACACAAAATACTGTCTAATGTGAGGGAAAGTAACGCGTTGATGAGGAATTACGACGATCAGACAGACTTACCCCTGCGGAGCCGAAGTTCCATCCGCCCACCGACAGCATGGTCTTCAAATCACCGTTCCTAAGAGAAAATAAGTCCTTTTACAACCCGATGATTTCCATTTATAATCATCATCCACAACAATCTTAATCTACAGTATCTACTTAATGCCTAGTGATGCATAAGGCCGTCACAGAACTCCAGCTGCCTTAGTCCTCAGTCCTCACGTCTCCTGAATCTGGTAAATATGTTCTGCTTCTGGTTTCTGTAATAATTACTTTATTTCACGGGAGAGTTTTTATCAACCCTCAACCCGGAGGACCAGGAGATCGTCATCCACTGAAACAAGCAGTTCCTATTCATACAGGGTTTAGACGGAGAACCACCCGAGACTCACTTGTTCTTCAGGGCTTGGAACTCGCTGTACAGCTCCACGTCGTTCCACTCGAAGGTGGCCAGCATGTTGTTCTTCATGGTGGCGAAGGCGTACAGGAGGTGGGTGCACAGGCAGGGGTCGATGTTGGTGGGCATGTAGATGGTGGGCGGGGGTCTGTACTGGGCCCAGTTGGTGAAGTAGCATGATAGCTTGTAGCAAGAGCCTGGGATCCAAGGGAAAGTTTGAATTCAAGGTCAAATAGATATATATACAGTATATATAGTGTGTACTATAGTGTCTGATATACAGTATATATATACAGTATATATCGATAATAAGTTACTGAAGGTTCTTACCAAGCTGTGCATGGAACAGAACGGCCAAAGCTGTGAAATCAGAAGCATTGTTAAAAGACAGAACATCAAACAATAATTCCAATAATAATCTAATAATTCTAATAGTTATTAATGCAATATCTATAATAATTATCAACAACTACTGGTGGCGGTCTTCACTTACATACTAGACATACATAATATACTATACTATTTTACATTACGTGTTATACATACTATTATAAGAAAAGTAACTATAAGTCGTTGACAATGCCGCAGGATAATGAACTTACCCGCCACTACCAGTAGTTTGCCCATGATCGCCTCGTACAAGAGTCTGTCCGGGCGGTGGCCTGGCTTTTATACTCTCATACTTCACACCAACATACGCCGACGGTATGTTTGCCAAAAAGTGTTGATTTGCTAAAGATTATTTTCAGTGACGTGTGATTACTTATCATCTTATTATCGCACACATAACAACTCATGTTGGCAATTAGACTCAAATGATTAGATTGATATTTAGGTTGTGGAATTACTTTCCATAAGTTATTGGAGTAATCACAAGACATCCATATTCTTCATGACAAATCATAACTTTATGTAATTTTTTAATTGGTTATCCCTGCTCAGTGTTTAAACAAAAATCTGACCTTTCAGTATTTGCTTACTTCTTATGATTGTTGTGTGCGAGGTACAGGATGACCTTGTGACCTTGTGAAGGGTGGAACAGAACTCCAAACAAGACATGTGATTATGCAGGCACTCCACAATATTATTCATGTGCTTGCTACTGATGTAAGTAGACCTACAGGCCTGTTGTTCTATAATTCTAATGCTTACTCTGATTCAAAACAACGTAACATTTCTCAACATTGCTTTCATTTGACTTTATGTTACACACATGATGTAAAGGCAAGCAGCGCGTCATACATGTCATACACTGATAGGCTGCTAGCATCAAATAAGCTGAACAACCGTTGACCTTGAAACTAAAAACTTTCATCAAAAACGTTTAGTGGACAGAAACACGGTAAGTCGGCAAAACAAAACTGCAAACTGCTTACGGTACATTCAATACGTCACGAGAAAACACAGATTTGGACGTACAGCAGAATTGCAGAAGCTTATCTAATCGCTTTGCCGTCCCCCTATAATACAAAAGCACCTTATCTCAAAACATTTATGTAATATTTAATAAAGGGAGACGCAGGTGTCAGCGGAAAACATTCTGGCCCGGGCCAGAAGGCAGAGAAGGTTGTAGAACTGATGGCTTTCTCTTCTGCTGTTCCAGAGCAGGGCGTCCCTGAGCAAGACACCACCTAACCCTACCTGCTCCTCCTAGCTAAGTGTGGAGGTGTCCCTGAGCAAGACACCACCTAACCCTACCTGCTCCTCCTAGCTAAGTGTTGGTTGTTACCTTGACTGAACACCAGGTGGCGCCAGATACCGACGTTTATACCACTGTGGGCACGATATGCATGTTCTGCACTTTACATGTGTTGTGTTGTGTTGTGTTGTGTATTGTGTTGTGTTGTGTTGTTTGTGTTGTGGTGTTGTTGTGTTGTGTTTGTGTTGTTGTGTTGTGTTGTGTTGTTGTGTTGTGTTGTGTATGTTTTTATTTAGTCTTATCTGTTGTGTGTTGATTGTCATGCCTTTACACACATGGTCATGAGTGACATCCCGGGGTTTGATTGTTTGTTGATTGTTTGATTCTGATCATACTGTATATGATCATATCTCCAAATGCATTTGATAACATGACACTCTACTGTATGTAGCATGCAGTGTTTTCATGTTAAGTGTGTAAAGTCTGCAACAATAACTGACATTAAAACAATCATAGTGTATGTGAGTATTTTCTCAAGATAGAATCATACGCTCTGAGATCTTTGTCAGCTGTTGATCTAAACATGTTCACAAGGTTATATGAATTAAATACAATTCTCAAACATATTCACACTTTTTATTAAATACATGTTTCCCCAACGAGATTGTGTCATAGATACCAAATGTAATGTTCTCTTGTAGTTTACGATGACATTTGAATGACACTTGAACAATATTATAGAGTATAGAATAGAAATGGAATACACAGAGTGAGTCCATTCTATTTGACAGCAACACGCTGTACAATACAATAATACGTGACTCCCATTGAATGCAATTATGGATTATTTTGCTCACATTTGTATTGATATCTCTTCATATTCATACACGGCCAAACTTTATTGAACCATGAAGTTATTCGAAGGATATACCTGAGTGGAATGGTAAATGGATTGCATTCCTATAGCTCTTTTATCCAAAGCTCTTTACAGTGTTGCCTCACATTCACCCATTCATACACCGACGGCGGTGCCAACCATGCAAGGTAACAACCAACACAGTCAGGAGCAGGTAGGGTTAGGTGGTGTCTTGCTCAGGGACACCTCCACACTTAGCTAGGAGGAGCAGGTAGGGTTAGGTGGTGTCTTGCTCAGGGACACCTCCACACTTAGCTAGGAGGAGCAGGTAGGGTTAGGTGGTGTCTTGCTCAGGGACACCTCCACACTTAGATAGGAGGAGCAGGTAGGGTTAGGTGGTGTCTTGCTCAGGGACACCTCCACACTTAGCTAGGAGGAGCAGGTGGGGTTAGGTGGTGTCTTGCTCAGGGACACCTCCACACTTAGCTAGGAGGAGCAGGTAGGGTTAGGTGGTGTCTTGCTCAGGGACACCTCCACACTTAGCTAGGAGGAGCAGGTAGGGTTAGGTGGTGTCTATGCTCCAGGTGGCGCCAGATACCGACGTTTATACCACTGTGGGCACGACATGCATGTTCTGCACTTTACATGTGTTGTGTTGTGGTGTGTTGTGTGTTGTATTGTATTGTGTTGTGTTGTATTGTGTTGTGTTGTGTGTTGTATTGTGTTGTGTTGTGTTGTATTGTGTTGTGTTGTGTATGTTTTTATTTAGTCTTATCTGTTGTGTGTTGATTGTCATGCCTTTACACACATGGTCATGAGTGACATCCCGGGGTTTGATTGTTTGTTGATTGTTTGATTCTGATCATACTGTATATGATCATATCTCCAAATGCATTTGATAACATGACACTCTACTGTATGTAGCATGCAGTGTTTTCATGTTAAGTGTGTAAAGTCTGCAACAATAACTGACATTAAAACAATCATAGTGTATGTGAGTATTTTCTCAAGATAGAATCATACGCTCTGAGATCTTTGTCAGCTGTTGATCTAAACATGTTCACAAGGTTATATGAATTAAATACAATTCTCAAACATATTCACACTTTTTATTAAATACATGTTTCCCCAACGAGATTGTGTCATAGATACCAAATGTAATGTTCTCTTGTAGTTTACGATGACATTTGAATGACACTTGAACAATATTATAGAGTATAGAATAGAAATGGAATACACAGAGTGAGTCCATTCTATTTGACAGCAACACGCTGTACAATACAATAATACGTGACTCCCATTGAATGCAATTATGGATTATTTTGCTCACATTTGTATTGATATCTCTTCATATTCATACACGGCCAAACTTTATTGAACCATGAAGTTATTCGAAGGATATACCTGAGTGGAATGGTAAATGGATTGCATTCCTATAGCTCTTTTATCCAAAGCTCTTTACAGTGTTGCCTCACATTCACCCATTCATACACCGACGGCGGTGCCAACCATGCAAGGTAACAACCAACACGTCAGGAGCAGGTAGGGTTAGGTGGTGTCTTGCTCAGGGACACCTCCACACTTAGCTAGGAGGAGCAGGTAGGGTTAGGTGGTGTCTTGCTCAGGGACACCTCCACACTTAGCTAGGAGGAGCAGGTAGGGTTAGGTGGTGTCTTGCTCAGGGACACCTCCACACTTAGATAGGAGGAGCAGGTAGGGTTAGGTGGTGTCTTGCTCAGGGACACCTCCACACTTAGCTAGGAGGAGCAGGTGGGGTTAGGTGGTGTCTTGCTCAGGGACACCTCCACACTTAGCTAGGAGGAGCAGGTAGGGTTAGGTGGTGTCTTGCTCAGGGACACCTCCACACTTAGCTAGGAGGAGCAGGTAGGGTTAGGTGGTGTCTTGCTCAGCGGGGCCGTGACGTCACTACCGAGCAGCTCGCAGCGCCAACGCCCGGTGGCCGCTCACTCGATCGCGGTAAGAAATGATCCACATGCTCGCTGTTTACTGACTCATGTGTTGTTGTTGTTGTGTTGTTGTGTCAACACTTCGTTTGTTGTTGTGTTGTCTCCGCTGTGAACGTAAACAAACGTTCCAGGCGTTAGCCGCTAGCTGTTAGCTGTTAGCTGCTAGCCGCTGTTGACTCGGCTCATAATGTGATCGATGATTGATTATTAACTCTCTTACAAGCCTCACAGGACGTGTGGACTGTGACTGTTGTTGTTGATGATGATGATGATGATGATGTTGATGATGATGATGTTGTTGTTGTTGTTGTTGTTTAAATCCACTCTGCATGAGCTTGTCTGTCTAAAGACACTAAACTAAACTAAAGTGTTTAATATTGAATTCTGTGTGTTGTTCACTCATTGCATCCTTCACCCTTCACAATGAGACCTTAATAATAATATTAATAATGATGATAATGTTTATAATCATACGTTTGTTTTTGCAGTGTGCACCAAACAACAACAACAATAACATGACGTCATTAACATGACACCATGCAGAAAGTAGAGCTGCTGTGGATGTCGTTGAGGATAAGAGATGAGCATTAAAAGTGAACATTAAGGACAGAAAGATGAGATTATGTGAACACATGAAGCAGGGTTTCATGTTAATATTAAAACATTCATCTGATATTTGATATGTGAAGAGATGGGCTGTGGGGGGGAAGAGGCTCTTCATTCATTCATTCATTCATTCATTCATTCATTCATTCATTCATTCATTCATTCATGGATGTTGACTTGGATAAATGCTGAGGCATGGTGGTGAACTCTCACTCTCTCTCTGCCTCTCTCTGTCTCTCGCTCTCTCTCTGTCTCTCTGTCTCTCTCTCTCTCTCTGTGCTGTGTTCTTAGGTGTCGGACGTCCAGTCAAAGCGCAGAGATGCAGACCATTAAGTGTGTGGTGGTTGGCGACGGCGCCGTGGGAAAAACATGCCTCCTGATCTCCTACACCACCAACAAATTCCCCTCCGAATACGTGCCAACAGTGAGTACATTTGTATTTACATTTACATTTACATTTAGGGCCTTTGGCAGACGCTTTTATCCAAAGCGACTTACACAGAGAGTACATTAACTTCATTTCTTTGTGAACTAAATATCTTGCCTATATTTTCGTTGAGGCGTATTCACCGTACATGTATTATTCTATTGTTTTTATTCTTATGTTGTTGGTATTTTTAGCAACCTCTGGCAAAAGAATTTCCTTCAGGATGAAGAAAGTTATCTTATTTGTTGAAGGAGACATCAATATATCACTGTGATACATAAGTACACGCATGACATGACAGCAGGACTATCAGCAGCAGTCAGTGACTAATGCTGCTCCACATTAGCTCTGCTGTGTCGGACGGCGTGCGGAGAAGGAGACGCGAACATTTGCATAAAAGCTCTCATTCTTGCACCACAGGTTTTTGACAACTATGCAGTAACTGTGATGATTGGAGGTGAACCCTACACCCTGGGCTTATTTGACACAGCAGGTAAGCAACTTCTTCTTCTTCTTCTTTTCTTCTTGTTCTTGTGAAGTTATTCCAAAGCGTGGGTGTTTTCTCCCCGGTGTGATGATGCGCTGTGTTTCACTGTCTCCGCAGGTCAGGAGGACTACGACAGGTTAAGGCCTCTAAGCTACCCTCAGACCGACGTGTTCCTCGTCTGCTTCTCGGTGGTTTCCCCATCTTCGTTTGAAAACGTTAAAGAAAAAGTGAGTCATTTTCCCAGTTTGCTGACTCGGGGGGAAAAAAACTGATGTCCTCAGACGTGGCGAGCATCTCTGAAGTTTGCTATAACCACGGGATTGCCACCTTATTATGATGACATTAAGAAATGTGTTGGACTATTTAATGTTATTATCGCTCAAATGATTATGCTAAAGCACGATGCTAAATGCTAGATTGCTATGCAATGTATCCACCAACGGGACATGCACAGTTACATGGCAGTGTTGATAGACGTGCAGGAAAAGTTATCATTTAACTAAATTGCATAAATCTTTTTATATAAAGATGAATGCACTGCAGAAGTGTCCTTCTGATTTTCAATAAAGTAATGGAAACAGAAAAGTTGCCCATCTTAATAAAATGTAAAAATAGCAATTAATAGTAAGTGATCGTTGTTAATTACCCACAATCTAGATCTAGAAATCACTGGTCTAAATAATGATTGCACGAAAGAAATTCACTTACTGTGTATATGAGTGATGTTAAAAAACGCAGCGATACTAAATGTCGCCTTCCTGTTTCCCAGTGGGTCCCTGAGATCACTCACCACTGTCCCAAGACGCCCTTCCTGCTGGTGGGCACGCAGATCGACCTGCGGGACGACCCGTCCACCGTGGAGAAGCTGGCCAAGAACAAGCAGAAGCCCATCACCCCCGAGACGGCCGAGAAGCTGGCGCGCGACCTCAAGGCCGTCAAATATGTGGAGTGCTCAGCCCTGACGCAGGTAACACACACTCCCCGAGGCCTGCGTGCGCGTTGGCATGTGCTGTGATATTCAAACCCCTCTCTCCCGTTTCCAACCTTTTTGCCAACTAATCTGACTTCATCTAACCCTCCCTCTCCCCCCTCCTCTCTCTCTCCTCTCTCTCTCTCTCTCTCTCTTTGTCTCTCTTCCCCTCTTCTCCTCTTCTTCACCGTTTCGTAGCGGGGACTGAAGAACGTTTTTGACGAGGCTATCCTCGCCGCACTAGAGCCTCCCGAAACGCAGAGAAAGAGGAAATGCTGCCTTTTCTGATGTCTTCTGTCCTGAGCGCGCCTCTCGCTTGTCTGCTGCTAGTTCATCGTATTAATAAGAAATGTGTATTTGCCACACAACAAACATTTACCCACAATGCTCTGCTCTGTTCCCCCCCCCTCCCTTGCTGCCTGTACCTCCTGGTCTTGCTTTGTTTTCGAGCGGTTTCTTCTGACTTCTATTCTAGCTCGTTAAAAACGTGCCAATCTTTCCCTTTCCCCTTTATTAACTTAATGTGCTGCTGAGTTCTTTTGACATTTCATTCTTCTGTAACCGTTCCACTGCTCTACTTATTAAAACACTTAAGTTAAGTGAGTATCGCAGACACAATGAGTACCGTTTTTTAATTTACTTTTTTCTACATTGAATTTATTTTCCCCCTACCTCATCTGCTCTTCTCTTTACCGAGACTATTTATTTATGAGGGGAGTTGCCGTGTGGAATTTAAATAAAGGAACGTTTTGATTGCCCTGTTTCAGGCGTAGTCGTGTGAAATAATAAATATTCATGTTGCCAAACTGTCCGTTTGAGCAAGCGGCCTGGTTCTTTTTTTTTGTAATCTATACGTGTTTTACTTCCACAGAAAGGATTAAAGAATGTGTTTGATGAAGCCATACTGGCCGCTCTGGAGCCTCCCGAACCTAAGAAAAGACGCAAATGTGTTCTGCTCTGAAACCTCACCTACACTCCTCCACCTCAGAGCTGATGAGCCTCGCATGGAAACGTTGAAAGAAATTCATAAGCAAAACCCCCCCCCCCATTCCAATAAGTCCCAATAAGTTGTTGGTTGTTTGTCGGGGACTTTATTACCCCATATAATTTGTTCATTGTTTTAAGCTGCATTAATGTGATAGAAATATACAAGACGATTAACAACAGTTTTGTGATCCAAACACTGGACAGTATTAACCGAGTGGGCCGGCAGCATGTCGAAGGTGCAATAAGTCCTCGAGAGGCCAAGAAATACACAAATGTAGACGTAAAAATGAATACGGTGGTTTATCAAAGAATCAATTCGAAGATGTGAACCGATGGGTCGGCCATCTTAGTCTGTTTTACAGATGAAGAGGGCGTTTACTATGAGTTCGCCGCCTTCAAAACAACACGTTGACAAGCACCGTATTCATCTGGTGCATGTACTGTACATTCGTTTGTTTCTTCGCTTCTCCATCACTAATTGCACCTTGACCCACTGTTGTGTGTGTGGTGTTGTTTACTCAGAGCCACCGCTAAACAAACAGCGCAGCGTACAACTATGTAAATGGACAGTTTGCGGTCGACCACAGACAAACACAGCCAAAGACGACAGCTCCTGTTCACCTCACCTGTGATGTCCGCTCTGTATGTCTCTGATTCTCCTCGTCAACGCCCACCGCAACCATCAACATGCTCACCGTGTTCCGCTGTGAAGATCACAAGACTAGAAAAGTCCAAAGTTTGTGGCTCAAACTCCAAACTAAACTCATGAGAGCAGCGCATGTCTTGTAACATCTGGGCTGATAAATATTCACATTGCTAAACGTGGTTAAAATTCTAATTCTTTGAACGTTTACACATCTAATGAATGAACTCTAGTTCTTGTATAATTTTGTGCCGTGGTAATCGATGTCCTAGCAACAGTGGCTCTGATTACAGTTGGATTCAAATGACTCTGTTACTAACCTGTGGAATTGGAACATTTAAAACATGTCTGCTTGATGTTGTTTTGATGCGTCCTTTTAAAGTACAAATTAAAATATGACAGAATTAATGCTTCATGAAGCTGTGAACAACAAAAACATGCCTTGCTGTAAATATATTTGTGTTTGATTTTTTATATTGTGTCTTAATGACTGTACTGTATTCTGCTTGTGAACGACTTGCCACAATAAAAACCAGTATTATTTTAAAACTCCCTTGCGGTGCCAGGTGACGCTGGCGACATAAATGTTAATGACCTTCGACGAAGATGAATTTTATTTTCGTGGGTTTTGTGTTGCGTGATTGTTAGGATCACGTGCAGAACTGGAAATAACACTTCAATTTGGATTTGTTTATTTTAAACATTAGTATCCAAGCATTGCAGGAACATATACCAAAAAAGCCCATGTGATTTGGTTTTATGCCATGGCGCTCTATCAACACGATGTGTACAGGTAATGAGATATGATGAAACCGGTTATATTTGTAAGTAATTATGGCTAAACTTCAGTGTATATTTATCAGATCTAATTAGAATATATTCATACAAACTGAACGACATTGACAAAAGTATGTCACCTGCTCTGACTACAGAGAAGTTATCCTCTAGAAATAATTATCTTCTGTGGAAATGAACAATATTCAACAAGGCACATGTTAATATTGAGCATATAAAGTGCGTGATGCTTATATAACATATAAACACTGTAGTACTTAGATTTTGCCCTCTGGGGAGGCTAGGGCTCGGTGGGGGGAGTCATGGCCTGTGAAGCCCTTTGAGACGAGCTGTGATTAAAGGTCCTGTATGTAAGCGTTAAACATTGTCCTCTGACGGACAAATCTCCACACAGCTGTCCGTAACTCTGATTCCATACCATCCTTTCCAGAACTGTTTGTCTTGACCTCCGTGGACAAAATTAACATATCGCACCCCTGGTCCGTAGTTCTTAAAGACATGGGTCATCTGAAACATAAAAAAAACATTATTGTTGAGGAACGTTCATGCAGTTAGTTCCTTAGCTACGAGTCACGGGCCGTCAATACCTCGCTCCAGTTCTGATCGTTCCACTGCTCAAAGTAAATTTTCGCGGGAGCAAAAACGTCAATGGGTTTCTTCTTCTTGTTCAGCAGCTCCACACGCATCTCGTATTCGCAGGAACAGTCCCAGCGGGGGGCATACCTTGGGTGTACACACACACACACACACACACACACACGATTCTCACGTTAAATTGAAGACTGAATTGTGAAAGAGGGAAATTCTAATAAAGTGCACAAATTGTTGTGCACTTTATGTTTATCAGTTGTGATTTATATACCCACCCACCCACCCACCAACACACCCTTCTCATTTATAAAGTCTTTAGAACCCTTGTTTTTGGTAAATGCTGAACCTACTCAGACAGCGACATTGAACTAACCTCAAAGAACTGAAGAAGAAGATCTTTATTAATCCACACATATTGGTCACACAACACACAGCGGGAAGTGGCGGCCACCAAACACACACGTGCATGCAGGGAGGGTGACCTGTGGAAATGCATCCTCTGCATTTGACCCATCCTGCTGCCCCTCCAGGGGCAGCCAGGAGCAGTGGGCAGCCATTCAGACGGCGCCCGGGGACCAACAGCTCCAGGTTTTACGTCCACATCTTGGTCAGGGATGTGGACAGGAGAGGCGATCTTCACATGTTTCTTTAATTGGGGTTCTTTTACTCTGTAAGGAGACCCCTCGGAGCACGGGGAGAACATGCAAACCCACCTGGGAGATCACCCACCTGGGCACCCCACAGTCAATAGCGCCCCAGGCGGGAATCGATCCCAGGACCTTCTTGCTGTGAGGCAGCAGTGCAAGCACTGTGCCACCGTGCCCACTATCTGCAGCCCCTGTTAAGGTGTGTTCACTTGATACACAAGAGTGCGAGCTTGGGCTTTAAATCCTAAATAAACGGTAAACGGTACATCGTACACATTGCTTACCAGTCCGATATTCTGATGTGCGGCTGCAGCTTATCCATGAGATGATAGTTGTAGCCTTCCTTCTTCAGGTCCACCAGCTGAGACTTCATGCACATACTGAAGACCACAGAGAAGACAGTTCAGATAAGACGTGCACCGCGCATCTCAGGGAGCACCTTAGCTTCTGCACACGTGTTGACGCACTTGTAGGAGCTGACAAAGTTCTTGGTCGTTCCCTCGTTCGGGTGCGGCTTCATCACTTCCTCCACCTTCCAGCCGTCCCCCATGTTGGCCAGAATGACCCAGTCTTTGATTCCATCTGTCAGAAAGCATTTGCAGCGCATGGTATTATGGACGTGTGACGAGGGTTGCAGGTTAAATTCCAATCGGATATCTACGCAAAACATCTGACGTCAGATGCTTTTGGACAGCAAATGGTATACCTACCAACTGGTAGGTACACTCCCACTTGTGATGTCACGAGCAGGTAGTCACATGACAATTTTGAAAGGGCTTTTAAGGCAAGGCAACTTTATTTGTATAGCACCTTTCATACACTAAGGCAATTCAAAGTGCTTTACAGAATAAAAAAAAATACAATAAAGATAAAACAATTTATGGTTAAAAATAGTTTTTTACAAATGTGGTGGTAAAATAGGGGCCCTTTAAAGACAATGAAAGCATTGTGGTTCCATGGAGACTCTGACCTTCTGCCCTGGTGTTTTTCAGAAGGTTCCGTCTGGCTTTGGACAGGAAGTAAAAGGCCTTCCAGTCTTTGGGCGCCTGGCCCGCGGCGTCACCACGGTGCTGGTAGCCCTCCCGCCGGCACCGCTCCCGCCACAGAGACTCGGTGTCCACCAGCGCCATCCACTCACGAGACACCAGCCGGCAGACGTGCACCACCTGGTGGGCGGGCAGGTGCACGAAGATCTCCTGCAGGAGCTCCGGGGGCAGAGAGACCCCTTCTGCAACCTGCCAGGCGTGACAATATTGTTTACCGTTTTGTTTACTGAATATCTTACCTATATCTTTCCTTAGGCTTATTCACTGTAACATTTGTGAATGTATTATTAGATTTTTGTATTCTATTGTTTATTATTCTATTGCTATACTTATGTTGTTGGTATTTTGAGCAACCTCTGGCACAAGAATTTGCTTTGGGATTAATAAAGTTCTATCTTATCTTATCTTAACTTATCTTATCTTAGGAACTGTGCAGCGAGACTGCAGTGTATGAGAGTTATGGTATGGTATGCAATTTGGATATAAACATTTACATTTACATTTAGGGCATTTGGCAGACGCTGTTATCCAAAGCGACTTACAAAGAGTACATTTGTTGAAGGAAGGAGACAGCAATATATCACTGTGGTGCATAAAGATAAGAATAGAACAGGTTTCAAGTATTCACAGCTGCAGGGTTAATAAAACAAGTTTGATAATTGCTGGGTTGTCTGCATAATAGCTGGGATAAGAGCAGAGGTGCCATTCTGTCTGCAGTACCAACATCTAAGAACACACAATATGATCAACAATATTAAGTCCTATTAATGACAAGTTAGTGCTGGGGGGGGGGGGGTGAAGCCCAGGTGGGTCTTGAGTCTCATATGATCACACAAATAATATAATCACAAATAAAAGGCTGTACTACAATAGGACATGTGTGTGCTTACAGGACAACAATCAGTCATGCTGTCATACACAATGAAGCACAAACACACAAAAATGTTTTGTGCCTCATGAAAATATAGAAGTCATGTGTTTACATGGAAAGAATTTGCATGGAAAGTTCCTCATCCAAGACATTAAAAGCAAAACCAAAAGTAAAAACAGGATGATCCCACATGTGCTTTAGAGGTGTTATTTATACATAATACATGACATATTGGTGAGTTTATAACCATTATAAAGCTGTAGATGTGACCTGTATGTCACTTTAATCACACTTAATTGCATTTATTGTATAAATGTCTGATTACATGACAGTACTTACATTGGTTGCGCTGTAAGTCGTACCCATCGCTTTACTTCGAAACATCTGGAATCATGCCCAGAAACAGATAATATAAAAAATAATAGTAATAATAATAATAATAATAGTAATAATAACGTCCCAGATGCTCCTCACTAAACCTCACATTATCTGCCCTCTGAGATCGCAACACGGACTTCCGGGTTGCTGCTGCATTCTGGGAAATGTAGGCATTTGTTTCCAGCCGTAGTGTCAGCTGTGCTGTGTACACACAGTACATGGAGGACTGACTTTGCATTTTGTTTGACTGCACCACAAAAAGACAAATATGTTCATGAAGACTTGACCTGTGTGATGTTAACGAGAAGACCGACCGAGTCTTCAAACGTTTTATTGACACTTTCACTTTGAGAAGATAGACCGGTGTGCTATTAATACATTGGCATTTCAGGTTTTCCAGGAGGGGAACCCACATGAAAGTGTCGTCTTTATTACAGGAAACATTACAGCCTTTCCAGAACATCGTGGGACCTTTTAACCGTACTTAAAATATGAGTTAAAACGTACAGGTTTCTGCAGTTTATGGTTATTAAGGCACTGTTGTAATCCAACCTCTTCTCAACAAAGCACACAAGTTTGACAACATGATTCACTTTTTAATACTATGGCAATATACAGATTTTAATTCATGTCTTCAATCACATTAGGCACTGCAGTGTTGTGTACGGTACAGCACAGTACAGTACAATGCAACCTGATTGTACATAACCAGCCATACCATAAATACAGTAGAGTACCGCAGAGCTTATTGATTTCGGTGTTTCCTTCGTGCGCTCCAGCCACCACAACTCCGAGGAGTTTCCAGTCAGGGCTGTCTGGGCTGCCCTGACTCCTCTCTGTATATTTAGATTAGGACTGTATCACAAAAAAGGAAAACACACACACACACTCTCTCCAGAAGGAGTTCAATCCATGTTGTATCTTATAAAATAAAGAAAAAGAATGAATGAAAAAAACTTGTGGGGGTTGAACGACGCGTCTCTTGTTTATTCGAGGTCTTATGTGTCGTTGTCGATCCTGTGAGCTGTAAAATAAACAAACAAAATCACCGTCAATATGAGTCTAGCATTAGCTACCTCGGTTTAAACGGGCCCCATTAAACCACCAGGTGTGAGTGTGATTAGCCATGACAAGCAGTTTCAAAATTGTCAGGCATCTGATTGGACACGCCCACTGGTGACGTCACTTCATCACAATGACAATTTTAGTCACAACATCTTTGAGACGGCTTGTAATGGCCACACATGCTCATGCCTGGTGGTACAAGAGGGCCCCTTTAAGGTTGCCGTCGGTGGGATTTGAGAGCTGCAGCGAGAGAGACGAGAGAGCAAGGCCACCCTACCTCCCCTCTCTATTCGAGAAGGATTGCATTCACACAATTGTGGAGGAGCATATATGATCTGGCTGGCTGAGCGCATGTGATTGACAGGCAAGATGGAGCCCCTGAACCAAAAGAGTCTCTCATTGGTTGAGACTGACACAGGAGCAGTCAAACATCGAGACTGTCCCAATTACAGAGGCAGGCGAACCAGAGCGGATATCCTCAGAGCATTTCGCTCACTAATGGCTCTAAATGGCGATGACATTTCTAACAAATGACGCCCAAATTATAGCTCTTAAATCTTACCGACAGCAATACATTTTATTGTCGATTAACGGTTATGCTTTGGAGGGATACAAGGAAGGAGAAAATGTCTATTACAAGTTAGGAAAGCTTGTTAATTCATATGCATTAATTTACTAAAAATAATGAAACAAAGTTCAAACGGGAGTTTTTAGGGATGAGGATTTCACATAACTATGAACTACATTTCTCTCATGTTCAATATTGAAGTGTGCTTCTCTCGCTGCTGAATAAAACATGGTTAAAGGACAAGTGTGAGTTGAGCAGAGCTTCCCCAGCGGTGGTGACAGCGAGTGTCATCATGCCATCAGCTCTGAGTCTCCGCCGCGGCGGTGCACTGAAGTCGCTTACATTGCTTTGGTATCCTGAGTGGCTCGGTGTCCCCGGACAGCACCTGGTGCATGACCCCCCGGAACTGGTAGAGGACCTTCAGGCACTTGTCCTCCCCCACGCAGGCGTCGTAGAAGCCGGGCAGCCCCGACTGTGGAAGAGACAACGCAAGGTTGAACTGTCAGCGGCTGACAGAAGCACACAGTAACCCAATGCTGACTCAATCACTCTGAGAAGTACAGGAGGATACTGTAGGGGGTTTTTGTGTGAAACTTTTTAGAGTGAGAGTCAGAGAAACAGTCAGTCATGTGAACAATCAGAATCAGAAACAGCTTTATTGCCTTAGTTTTTGCAAACAAGGAATGTGCTTTTCTGCAAATACTTCTATCTAATGTAGGTAGAAGTTTTCATCGGTAATTTTAATTTAATCTAGCACATACTTATCGATAGAACGTCTGAGACACAGTCCCTGAGACGAGGAAAAGCACAATCCCAAAAGATATCCACGTCAATATTGACACATTTCCCAGCTCCACTGTAAAAGTGTAGAAATCCACGTCCTCACATGCAAAAAATGCAGTTAACATTTTATAACGCACTATGCAAAGCATACATGCAAAGCATACATGCACGTTTGAGTCCAGTGGATTGTGTCCGTACCTTGGTAGCCTCGGTGAGAATGAGTTTAGAGTCCTTCACCAGGCACTGAAGAGGTACGGTCACGTCGATGACCTTTGCCCTTTCGTGTTTCTTACTGTTGTCGGTCACAAACTTGCCATACCAGGCGTTGAGGATGATCAGACCTAAAAAAGGAAAAAAGGTACAAGAAGGATTTACACGATAATCAGTTGTGTTATAGACAACCAAGGCAACGGTTGGTGTATAGAAGCTATATTCAAATCTAATTAAATAAAGTCTTCTGCAAAGTCTGTGACCTTGCATGATTACAGCACACAGCACCAGTGCATGTAAACATCATTGTACACATTGACCTCATCGAGTTGTACACTGAACAGCATATTGATCCCAGATGCGGCTGAGACAGGAGCCAGGAGTTTAAAAAACAGAACAATCCTGAGCACCTTTGTTCTTCTGACTTGGCAGGGGGGGGTTCAATACGAGTTTCAAAGCTCAGAGAGTATCAAGTAGTGTTGATTATGGGCCGGAGAAGCCTCATCAGCGAGATGAGGGTGAGCGGGTGAGAACTTGAAGCAGTATGCTGGCCAAAAACTGCATGTGGGGGGGGGGACTTGGTTTTTGCTTGGTTTAAACGTTTATTCCACGAGTTTAGTTAACGAGTCATTTACGGAGCTCTCGCGAATGCGCCACAAGCTGGAGTCCCAGTGATTGAAATCACCAAGCAATTCAGACCAAGACTTTTTTTTTCCTCACTCAAGTTGGTTAAATTTAATCAGTACGCACCCAACAATGAGAAAACACAATTAATGTCTAATTTGAGCACCTGGGAAGGACTGATTTTCAGTAGAACGAGAGTCCTACACCACATCCCAGATGAAGGTGTGTGTGTGTGTGTGTGTGTTTGCCTGCGGCGACAATTACGGCAGTCACTGCAATCACTCCAGTGACAGAGCAGTGGGGAGACTGTTACCACCGGTTGCATTAGTGGCAGTCACACAGTGTGCTGCAGGAAGAGACGTGAAAAGCAAGCATTTTCACTTGCCTCAATTGGGTTACAAAGGTCAACTCCAGGAGGGAGAGAATGCACGAGAATTCTTTGTTTGAAGACTGCTTTGGTCCTATATAGCTGTCCCCATAAGGTATTACTATATTGAACCATAAATAGGTTTGGCCATCAAAGGTAGTACAAATGCACAAAAATATAGATCCAAAATATGGAGTCGAACAAACATGCATACAAATACCGTGAATACAACCATTTCAGTCAGGCATACACCCGCCCTTACCCATTCTAGATTCCTCTGCTTCTATAATCCTGCGCACAGACTCCTGCATCAGCAGGACCTTCACAGGCAAACAAACAGAGAGAGATGATGATGGTGATGGCGGTGGTGGTGGTTGTTAGACCTCCCATGATGCCCACTGTGTTCCTGAAATATTTTACCATTACCACTAAGCAGATGCTTTTTTCCCCCAGTTAGTTTTTTTCTCTCCCAGATATATCAGTAATGAGCAGGTTGGGGGAGGTGAGGGGAGAGGGGAGAGGGTTAGTGGGGGTAGGGTGGGCATCTGGCTCAACGGCGCCTACAGGTGGACAGTGACCGGCGCAGCTGGACAGCGTGATAAATGAGGCACGGCTGGCCGGTGTTGCGGTGCCCGCCCGCGCCGCGCCGCCACACACTGTGTTTACGCGTGGCTAGCCAAAACGGAAGCAGTAGCGGCGGCGGACTCACGGAGGCCTCGGCTTCCTGCTTCTTCCTGGCGATGTCTGTGGCTGAGGTCTCGCGGTGCTTCTCCAAGTCCCTGTTCAAGAGAGAGCAAAATAAATAGACAAATAATAATAACAACAACCTCATTAGATCACAGCTAGACATTATTATGCACATAGCACCCCTATTAAAAGCAAATAAATACATAGTGCTTAGACACCGACGACAACAACACCCCCAGATTAATCTCTGGTGAAACATGGAATGTTATTTAATTGCTATTGTGACGCCTTGTTAGGGTCAAATTAGATCTAAATCAGCACACAGCGAGGGAGACAGGTTGGGTTTGTCTCGGTTATTCAGTTCTTTAATGAGGGTTAGAGAGAGAGGGGAGAGTGTGTGTCAGATGGGTGGGCTGCCTTACTGCTCCTTCTGCGAGTGCAGGTAGGGCTTGATGACCAGCCGCTGGATGGCGAGGTAGAAGACCAGCGGGCCCACGGTGGCGTAGAACACGGCGCTGGGCAGCAGCTGGTCCGTCAGGTGGATGGGGAAGAAGTACGTCTGGCTGGCTCTGTTCAGCCTGCCGGGGGGAGGGGACACGCACTGAAACGCCACGCATCAGAAAGAAACACTCTCTGCCCAACAACTACTGTGTGGTTCAACGTTTTTCTTTACTTAAAGACATTATGGCTTCCCATCTCGGGAAATTCGGGAAGCATAGTTTGAGGGGACGACCTGTCTGCTAATGTCAAGTCAAAAGACGGAAAGAGGTTCAAATATGCATATTTAACTTTGGGAGTGTGTGTTTGGTGGCTGGCTTAATTGGCCTCACCTGGGCCAGTTAGAGTCTGGGGGGGGTGGGGCTGCACACCTGTGGTGTGTTGGCTAATCAGTGCACCACAGGTTAAGTCATCCATCAACACACACACACACACTCAGGGAGCGCTAGCATGCTAGCTGTGAACCATCTGCTCCATGTCATGTCATTTTATCCACCCATTTGCATTAAACTGGACCTTACAACACCACTACAGCCTTGTTGTCCTTGGAGGAAGCCCGAACAAAGCCACATGTATGTTTCTATGGTAACATCCCCCATGCAGAGAGCTCCGTGTGCGGCGGCGGCGGAGGGACGTACTTGATCTTGAGGGAGACACCGTGGGGCACCCCGACGCTGACCGTGGCTCCCAGGACGCTGTGACGGCTGATCTTCCGCTCGGCGCCGTACTCCACCATCGTCCCGAAGAAGCCCGCCCTGACGTGCAGAGAAGCAGAACCTCAGAACCTCCGGAACGCTCCAGAACCAACTTCTGAGCCCCCCCCCTCAGTTCATCTCTGACATGATCAATGAGAACAAAGAACTGTCGCCCCGAGTCCAAGATGTGGAAAGGTAATTAATGACGACTATTTACCAGGGCTGTCAACGTTAACGCGTTAGCGCTCGTGATTAATCTAGAAACGTAAAAAATGTTTTAATGCAAATTAAAGCACTTCCTCATTTGGCGACTAATGTCTTTGATGTCGACATGGGCGCACGTCGTCGGAGCTGCCAGATCGGCGTGTCGGGTGTTCGATTGATGCTCCGTTCCGTTTCTCTTGTGGGGAAATGGCTTGGAAGGTTTGGAAGTGATTTGATCTCCTACATGGTGGTGGGCTCTGTGTCACTGCCACCCGGACGGAGAGTGAGTGTGTGCTGGGGGGACGAGGGAGGGGATGTCTCGGCGGAATGTGCCACCGTTCAATCCATTCTCGTCTGGAGACAGACGCGTGCTAACTAACCATCAATCTGACTTGTGTATGATCAGTTATAAACTGCCATAACTTTGGCTGCGTTCATAATTTACTTTTTAAATATGAGCCCTCATTGGAAAGACACTAACCTTGTCGAACTAGTGGTGACTGTTGAGTTAATGGAGCTCCACTGTGGAATAGGGGACTCACTGAAAATGCTACTCAATGGTTTATCTGCCACAGTAATATCTTTTGAATTGAAACATCTTAATTTGGGGGTTTTTCTGAGCGATGATATTGATATTGCGATTAATCACTGATTAATCACAGCATTTCATGCACTTTAATCGCCATTTTAAAAAGCAGTTAGAACCTCCGTGTATTAAAGGCGCACGTCCAAGTGCATAGAGAACATGTTTCTTGTGGTGGGAACGTACTTTATGGAGCCCTTGATTTTGGTCTGGTCTTCATCCTGGAACTTGTATTGATAGCTCGTCATCACAAAACAGTGAGGGATGCCGAGCTGAGGAGGAAAAACACAAAAACAATGTGTCCAATGGCAGAGAAGCGATTGAACCATCTCTAGATCCTCCAATTTCAATTGAACTGATGCATGAAGCACTTGAGGGGGGGTGGGGTGGGCGGAGGGGGTTAACAGTCATGGCCGCCGTGCAAAGCGCTGCTGACCTGCAAGGCGAAGGTGAAATGGCTGGTCTTGGTGTCTCTGACAACGCTGGTGTTCATGGACGACTGAGTGCCCCAGCGCCACTGCAGGTAGCCCATGGTGTTCTTGTCCAGGTGGCGGGCCAGCACCGTGGTGACGCCGGGCCGCACGCCGCGCGACGAGAACTGGAGCGCACACTGGCCGGTCGCGAAGCTAGCGGAGGGGGTGGGGGAGCGGGAAGCTTTCAAAGTCTATGCTAGAGTGCTACGTCGAGCGAATCGTTCACTTATTGTTTTGCCGGTACACGTACCAGCGCGGCGTCAGGTTACGGAATATTTTCATCCCAAATAGAGGTCCATTGGTGTCCCCGGCGCCAAACTCCAGCTGCGTACACATAAACAATCCTTAGACCTTAGAGAGGAGCCCACGGCTTAGACAGGCAGCAGGTCAATCACTTCCTAACTATTGTGAAGAATCTCCAGTTACAACAGTTCCAAGCATTTACGCTGTGGTGCAGTGCATGCCAGGAGTGTCATCCATTATAATTAAGCTCCAATGACAGCCACTCATGTCGAACATTTGTGGAACAACTTGGACCGATTGGACGACTAACACCTTGCCCAATCACAAACAACGGCAATTAATTTAATGAAATACAACGAACAAGGAAAAGAGCAGAGGATAATGCACCCCAGTGGTGGATCTGAGTAATTAAAGTATAAAAGCGATTGTCCAGTCGGATCGTTAACATGAACAGCAAGGATACGAGCTTCAGAAGCGAGAGGACAGCCAAGCACAAACACAAACTTTGTTAAAGACAATAATGGCGATAACTCAAGACGACACGAGGGCAAGAAAGTTCTGACCTCCCCCCAGCCCTTGGCTGAAGTGATTCTCCTCAAGGCCAAGTTGATGTTTCCCCCTCCGGTGCCATTTTGTGTTGACAAGGAGCCAGACAAAATGGCGGTGTCTGTTGTAGTAAGAGGTGCCTGACGAGAAATAACGAAATGAAAAAAGCCACCAGTTAAAAATCAAAACTACTGGGCTACACATGCTTGCTGCAACCCATTGCTAAATACAAATCTGTTCGTCACAAAGCAGTGTTAATTGCGTAAAATGTAAGCAACGATTTTTCCATGACTAAGACGAGACGTTGACGAGCTAAAAATAGATCTTCGATAATAAAAACTCTGACTAAAGTGTATGTTTTAGCGCAATTTAATTAGTTTGAAGAGAGAAAACATTTTGACTAAAAGTAATGACTAAAAGTTGATGACAATGTAATGACTTTTAGCGACTAAAACTGGACTAAAGCGTTTTGATTTGTCGTCGACTAAAACTAGACTAAAACTATGACGGATAAAAATGACTAAGATATGACCAAAACTAATAAGCATTTTCGTCTAAACACTGACTAAATCTAAAATAGCTGCAAGAATTAACAGTGATACAAAGCCTGACCTCTATAGATTGTGATATGTGCATTTTGTTGATCTCCACTTGAGGCACCACCCCGCTGGCCACTTCCTCGTAGTCCTCCTCGTACCGGTCGAAGAGGTCCGTGGCATCGATGCCGACGCTGATCAATCCCTTAAAAAAAAGACATCGCCACAAATCAATAAGACGATTAATGTTAATAATCTGCGCTGACGGGACGGACGGACACGCCCCCCCGTCGTAATCCCACCTTTGGATTGGTCCTCTGTTGCAGCCGTCTCTCCTCCCGCTCCTTGTGCAGACGCTCGTACTCCTCGCGGATCTCCGCCGGCGTTCTCCTCCTCTCCACCACCTGGGAGCGGGTGGAGGTGGTGGACATTTAGTGCTCATCATCCACAACAACACCACCGGGAGAGAGAGACAGCGTTCGTTCTGGGAGCGGCAGACTTATTGAGGACCTATTGGTACCAAAGTCTGGCGTTGTTAACCTTCTTGTCGCACGCACAGAGCATGGACAGAACTAACGTTGTGTCATACACAAGTATAACGCTGTACCTCACGCCTGCTGTTTACATTTACATTCACATTTGGCAGACCTTTTATCCAAAGCGACTTACAAAGAGTACATTTGTTGAAGGAGACAGCAATGCTGTGGTACATAAAGATAGGAATAGTGCTGTTTTCGAGCATTCATAGTTAGGAGGCTAATAGAACGAGTTTCAGAATTGCACAGTTGCCCGCAAAGGTAGCTGGGATAAGAGAGTTTATCCATTCTATTCTACAATGTGTTTACTCACTCTGTAGTGAGCGGTGTGCCTCCCCCCCCCCTCTCTGGGGTGTACACACTTACCTCCCATCCTTCCACGTCCAGCCCTCTCTTGCCGTAGATATCGTAGATCGCCCGCGCCTGAGGGTCGCTAAGTACTGCAGGGTAACACAGATAACCATCAGTATATTACACGGTTACACTACTTAGAAGAGAAGTCGGCTTGCAAAGAGCAACACCAGACTGTGTGTGTGTGTGTGTGTGTGTGTGTGTGTGTGTGTGTGTGTGTGTGTGCATACACTCCCAGCAGGCCTGCCTTACCTTCATAAGCCTGGTGTACGAGGTTAAAGAGCTGTTCTGCTTGCCGTTTCAGCTCAGGGTCCCGGTGTTTGTCTGGGTGGTAGAGCATACATAGCCTTCTGTACGCTGCCTTCAGCTCATCCTGTGTTGCCTGAAATCAGGACATACAGCAAATTAAATAGCTGGTAAATAAATAGGCTACAAGAGTTCGGTTGCAGGGAGGCCTTTAAGAACTCTATGGCCACTAAGAGATTGGGGCAAGGATACAGCCCACATCCCACTCCATGCTGGTCAGTTCAATTGGGTATACAGAGCTCAACAACGATTACTTTAGTGGGTATGCCAGGCTGGCAAGCAGGCATCAGCTTTTGGTTGACAAAACTGAAAATATGGTTGCCATTTTTGTCCCTTATCGGAGTGTTTTGTTGTACGATGCTTTGCAGGATAATCTTCCATCCAGCTAAAAGATGCTAGGATACTTAAAGCCTTGCAAGACTTCACAAATGTCCTGTTTGTTTTTCGTTCAGGTTCATCTGGTTCTTTGTCCAATTATGATGTTGATGGGTTTGTCAACAAATAAATATTACCAATGCAAAAAATGTATTTATATTGGGGTGCACATTTAGCTATTTGCTGTCCAAAGTCGAGGCCACTGGCCGAGAAGTGGTTGACAATTTCTCAAAATGACTGTCGAGCCCTGGTGGTATACTGTTGTGTGTGTGCTATAGGAGTGTAAGGTGTCAGAGTTAACAGACGGAGCAAGTGCAAACATTTCATGGGAACTGTTCAGGGCCATCGCTCAGGATTGTGGTTATGTTGTGTTGCTAACTGATAACCGCGTTGACTACTGATCCTACTGACTTCAACATGGCGAGGTGAACAATAAACATCACACATCATTGCCATGGGACTACCGTCTCGTGACATCACAAGTGGGAATGTCACGATGATGTATGATGACTAGATCAGTCTACCCAGTGTAATGTACCGACAGGTAAACTGATCTAGTCAGCATACATCTAGGTGGACATTCCCACTTGTGATGTCACTAGACGGTAGTCCGATGGCAATTGTGAAACGGCTTGCAGTGGCTAATCACCTGGTGGCATAATATGTCCCCTTTAACTTATATGAATCGTAGTAAGTGGGACGAGGCATTAGGGGGCGTTCCCCCTGAAACGTCCCACTTGGGAGTCGGTCCCAGTACAACTGGAACACACCATGGGACGTTTGAAGACGTATGGAAGACACAACACGGTGTAACTTACGACTCATTTTCACCAAGATAAAGTTCATGAACTCCCCGGCCTCACTTGGCACTGGCACGCTTTGTACTCCCACCACCATCACTCACACCAAAGTTATAATTCAGACTGCAAATCTATAATCTATAATCTATAAATATTACCTGTAATACTACCTCTCATCTCCTCTCATCATCATTGTGTGCAATATTCTTAATGTCATGTCCAATACCTCTCCTACATTACCTTTCAACATTATGTGCAATATTCTTAATATTCTATCAGGTTCATTGCCTACAAGACAATGAACACAGCAATATAATGTGCAATATTACAGCATCATGGGCACTTTCCTCAGTATTACTTTCCTCAGTATTACGTGCAATATTAATATTACTGTCCAACATCATGTGCAATCCTCTATCATGTGCTATATATTATATTATTATTATCATGTTGTCTATAAATATGATCTATAACACTACCTCTCATCTCCTCTCATCATCATCATGTGCAATATTCTTAATGTCATGTCCAATAATATTACACTTCAATTATGCCAAATTGTTTTCGCCGTCTGAATACCTCATCTTGCCCACATATTTGTATATTTTGACTGTAAATTTGTAAATGTTAGTTTAATTGTATTATTCGGTTGATTTCCATATTGTTTTATTGTACTGTATTGCTATGTAACCTGGCACAAGAATCTCCTCGGGGATTAATAAAGTTCTATCTGATCTGATCTTATGTTATCTTAAGTGCTGACAAACACTTATAAAGCAAAACGAACCCAATAAAACTAGTCTCCAATATGTCATGCATGTGTCTGCCAGGCCAGGGTAGGATTTGACAAGACAGTGAGTAAGAACACAGCTTTTAATCTGTTAGTTTAGTTTATATGTATTATTCTGTTGATTTCAATATTGTTGTATTGTACTGTATTGCTATGTAACCTGGCACAAGAATATCCTTGGGGATTAATAAATTCTATTCTATTCTATTCTAATACATCCCCTAACTATTATTATTATTATCACAGCTGTATTACACTTCAATTATGCCTATCTTGTCTATATATTTTGACTGTAAATCTGTTAGTTTATTTTTGTTATTCTGTTTATTTCTCTATTGTTTTATTGTACTGAGCAGGGTAGGATTTGACAGAGAGGATTGACAGGATTTGAGTAAGAACACAGCTTTTAATCTGTTAGTTTAGTTTATTTTTATCATTCTGTTTTCCATATTGTTGTATTGTACTGTATTGCTATGCAACCTGGCACAAGAATATCCTTGGGGATTAATAAAGTTCTATTCTATTCTATTCTAATACATCCCCTAACTATTATTATTATTATCACAGCTGTATTACACTTCAATTATGCCTATCTTGTCTATATATTTTGTATATTTTGACTGTACATTTGTAAATCTGTTAGTTTATTTGTTTTCTAAATGTAAATGTTTTATTCTGTTTTCCATATTGTTGTATTGTACTGTATTGCTATGCAACCTGGCACAAGAATGTATCTGATCTTATATTATATTATATTATATTATCTTATATCTTATTAATCTGTCAGAGTGGTGAACTCCAGCATCAATGTCGAGGGTCACCAGTTAGCCGCTGCAGCTGCAGCTCTACACACACACGTGGAGCAACGAGTCGTGGCGCCAAACCCTTCCCGCCCAACGGGACGCTCGTCATCTACACTGTGTTGTGGTCCCGGACCCCCCGCCGCTCTCCGCTCTCACCTCCCGCCTGACGTTCAGCAGCGAGTAGTAGTCGTCGTTGTCGATCTCCTCGTCGTCCAAGGCGGACGCCATGTTTACCGCCGGGCAGGTCAGCCTTCCCCGGCGCGTCACCGCTCGTCACCCGCCGCCGCCGCCGCCTGACTGTCGCATCCCCGCCACCCGCCCACTACCACCACCCCCCCCTGGCGGCCGGGAGGACTACTTATTTTTTGTGTTAGCTTGCTGCGATAGAATAGAATAGAATAGAACTTTATTAATCCCGAAGGAAATTCTTGTGCCAGGTTACATAGCGATACAGTACAATACAACAATATGGAAAACAACAGAATTATAAAAATAAACTAACAGATTTACACATTTAGAATAGAATAGAATAGAACTTTATTAATCCTGAAGGAAATTATTGTACCAGGTTGCATCGCGATACAGTTCAATAAAACAATATGGAAAATCAACAGAATAATAAAAAATAAACTAACGGATTTACACATTTAGAATAGAATAGAATAGAATAGAATACAACTTTATTAATCCTGAAGGAAATTCTTGTGCCAGGTTGCATAGCAATACGGTACAATAAAACAATATGGAAAACAACAGAATGATAAAAATAAACTAACAGATTTACAAATGTAGAATAGAATAGAATAGAATAGAACTTTATTAATCTCGAAGGAAATTCTTGTGCCAGGTTACATAGCGATACAGTATAATAAAACAAAATGGAAAACAACAGAGTGATAAAAATAAACTAACAGGTGTACAAATGTACAGTTAAAATATACAAATATGTCGGCAAGATAAGATATTCCGACGGCGAAAACAATTTGGCATAAATGAAGTGTAATATTATTGGACATGACATAAAGAATATTGCACATGATGATGATGAGAGGAGATGAGAGGTAGTGTTATCGATCATATTTATAGACAACATGATAATAATAATAATAATAATAATAGGCTATAGCACATGATAGAGGATTGCACATGATGTTGGACAGTAATATTAATATTGCACGTAATACTGAGGAAAGTAATGCTGAGGAAAGTGCACATGATGTTTGTGAGGTAATATTGCACATTATATCGCTGTGTTAATTGTCATGCTTAAAATGCACATTAAAAGGCACATTAAAAGGCACAAAGTATTTTCCCATCATTTGTATAGGCTACACCATCGTGACACAAATAGACCTTGAATGAGGACAAAAATACTGTGTTAGACATTTTCCTACACGCCAGATTGTTATGTAGGCCTAAGAGTTACATTAACTAGGAACATTCATGCAACATACAACATTAATATACAAAATAAAACAATTCAACATAAAACAGTCAGGAAATAAAAGTCAAGTTAACCTAATGAATGTCTTTGTTATTTTAATGAGAACCCCCCCCCCCACCACCACCACCTCCCACCCGCCCCCACCCTTTCATTTGGTGGTGCGCATGCGCCGTAGGGCCCTGGCTCCACCAGCGGGTGGGGAGCTGTTCCTTCAGCACCACCAGCTCATCCTCAGCCTCCACCCACACCGCGGGGAGCGGTTGTTGTGATGTTATGTTGTGTTATGATGACATTAGTATCCCCCCCATATGATCCGTGCCCCTGAGGCCTCCTTTAAAACATGGCACTAAATGTACATTTGGAATGTCATGTACAAAAAAATAAAACTCACAAAAAATACTTGACTTTGTCTTTTAAGCACTACAATGCAAAGTTAGGATGTTGAGCATTTACACTATATTCTCTCTCTATATCTATCTATCTATCTATATATCTGTACATCTATATATATATATATATATACAGTACGTAGATATACTGTATACCTATATCTGTATCTTTGTAAGATAGGATAAGACAGATAAGATAAGATAGAACTTGATTCATCTCGAAGGAAATTCTTGTGCCAGAGGTTGCTCAAAAATACCAACATAAGAATAAAAACAATAGAATAATAATGTACGCTGTATACCCCTAAAACAATATAAAAATACAAATAAAAAACAATATTGTTAAGATATATTTAGTAAAAAAAATTAAAATCTCTCTAACTTCGATCTATCTCTTTATCTATCTATCTATCTATCTATCTATCTATCTATCTACATATATATATATAAACTACTATATAGTATATTGTATATTGAGTATGTATTAGTACATGCCATATATACTCTTATTAGTGGTATATTGAGGTGTCTGTACTACGACGATAGTTTCAAATGAGCTGCGAGATTTATTTATATGTTTATCTATTTATTTATTTATCTGTCACAAGTCCATCCCGCGTCACCTTGTCACTCATTAACTCCCAGCCAATGAGAAGTGAGCATTTCACAGGTCTGGGACCCGAGTCGTCGCGCCCCCTCCTCCCTCCCTCCCTCCTTCCTCACCCTCCTCTCCTCCTCCCTCCCTCCTCCCTCTCTCTCTCTCTCTCTCCTCTCTCTCTCTCTCTCTCTCTCTCCCCACCCTCCCTCCCTCTCTCCTCCCTCCCTCTCTCTCTCCTTCCCTCCCTCCATCTCTCCCTCTCCTCCCTCCCTCTTCTCTCTCTCCCCTCCCACCCTCTCCATCCTCCCCCCACCTCCCTCCCTCCTCTCTCCCTACCCCTCCCCTCCCCTCCCTCTCCATCCCTCCCTCCTCCTCCCTTCACCCATCCTCCCCCCCACCCTCCCCTCTCTCTCTCCCCTCCTCCCCTCCCTCTCTCTCTCCTCCCTCTCCTCCTCCCTCCCTCCCACCCTCTCCTCCCTCCCTCCCACCCTCCCTCTCTCTCTCTCCTCCTCCCTCCCTCCCTCCCCTCCTCGTGCTGTTCTGTTCTGTTCTGTTCTGCTCGCCGCGTGCACGCGCGTGGTTCCCGCGGTCGTGAGGAGGGAGGACGATGTTGCGCGTGGAGGGGAAATGGCTGCCGAAAACAAGCCGGAAGGTAAGAGAAATAACAACACTCACAAGATCACCACGACACGAATAGTCACGGAACTACAAGTCGCGGGGGGTTGGCGAAGTGACGCTTTGTTTTATTGGCGGGTCCGGTGTTCTCTTCTTGTTCTTCGTCTGCTTCTTCTGCTTCTGCTTCTTATTCTTCTAGTTCTAGTTCTTCTTCTTCTTCTTCTTCTTCTTCTTGTTCTGCTTCTCGTTCTCTTCTTCTTCTTCTTCTTCTTCTTCTTCTTTCTCTTTTTTTCTTTTTTTATCTTTTCTTTCTTGTTTTTTTTTTTTTCTTTTCTCTTTTTTCTTCTCTTCTCTTTTTTTTTTTTTTCTTTCTTTTCTTTCTTTTTTTTCTTTCTTCTTCTTTCTTTTTTCTCTTTCTTTTTTTCTTTCTTTTTTTCTTTCTTTCTTTTTCTTTCTTTCTCTTTTTTTCTTCCTTTCTTCTTTCTTTTTCTTTCTTTCTTTTTTCTTTTTTCTTTTCTTCTTTCTTTCTTTTTCTTTTTTCTTTTTTTTTTTCTTTTGTTCTTTCTTCTTTTCTTCTTTTTCTTTCTTTTCTTTCTTTTCTTTCTTTTCTTTCTTTTTTTTTTCTTCTTCTTCTTTTCTTCTTTTTTTCTTCCTTTCTCTTTTTCTTTCTTTTTTCTCTTTTCTCTCTTCTTTTCTCTTCTTTTTCTCCTTTTTTTCTTTTTTTGTCTTCTTTTTTTTTTTTTTTTCTTCTTCTTTTCTTTTTTCTTTCTTTTCTTTCCTTCTTTCTTTTTTCTTTCTTTTTCTTTTCCTCTTTTTCTTCCCCTTTTTCTTTTTCTTTCTTTCTCTTTCTTTTTCTCTTTCTTTTTCTTTTTTTTCTTTCTTTTCTTTCTTTTTTCTTTCTTTCTGTCTTTTTCTTTTCTTTTCTTTCTTTTTTTTTCTTTTTCTCTTTCTTTCTTTTTTTCTTTCCTTGTATCCCTGATTACACACACACACACACACACACACACACACACACACACACACACACACACACACACACACACACACACACACACACACAACACCAGAAGCGGGCTTGGATGACAGAGACGAGGATGGAGGAGATGAGAGGATGGACGAGAGGATGGTGGGAGGAGAGGATGGAAGGAGAGCGAGAGGATGGAGGAAGGATGGCTGGAGAGCGAGAGGATGTAGGAGAGGAGAGGGATGGAGGGAGAGGATGGTGGTAGAGGAGGAGGATGGAGGAGAGGAGGGGATTGGAGGGAGGAGAGGATGGAGGAGAGGATGGAGGACGAGGATGGTGGAGAGGAGAGGAGAGGATGGAGCGAGAGGAGGAGGATGGAGGAGAGGATGGTGGGGAGGAGAGGAGGGGATGGAGGAGAGGAGAGGATGGAGGAGAGGGATGGAGGAGAGGAGAGGATGGAGGAGAGGATGGTGGAGAGGAGAGGAGAGGATGGAGGAGAGGATGGTGGGGAGGAGAGGGAGGGGATGGAGGAGAGGAGTGGATGGAGGAGAGGAGAGGATGGAGGAGAGGATGTGGGGAGGAGAGGATGGAGGATGAGGAGAGGATGGAGAGGATGGAGGAGAGGAGAGGATGGAGGAGAGGATGGAGGAGCGGAGAGGATGGAGGAGAGGAGTTGAATTTCCAGGAGCGTGTCTGCTGGAGCCCACATTGCATTGCACTACTTTACTGGTGGCAAAACATTATAATTTTACCTGCTGGGTTTGGCGACTCACTGAACAAAATGCACGAAGCGAAGCCCAAGCAGTGTGGCAAATTAATTCTAATAATTGATATAGGGAACAAATGCGATGTGAATATGTAATTATATCAACATTGCCACGTTTGGTGAACCAAACTTTCTCAGTAAAATATCGAATCAAAAACAGCAGGCCTTGTCTATCTATATATCAATTATTGACACTTACAGCGCCATGAAAGACCATAATCTCTCCAACCTTTGGGAAATATGGATCTATTGATATGCTCTCTCTCCCATTGGACTCTCTAATGTTTATCTTGGTGTTTCTGAAGATAATACTAAAGTGTGTCGGGAGTGACCCGTCATTTGTGAGATGTTACAATGTTACCAAACGGAATTGTCATACGTGATATCAGAAGTAGGCTACGTCAAATACATTTTTTATTCATGTGGTAATCTTTTTCAATGTATTTAAATGCATTCATGTGTTTTTCTATCAGACTTGTATGTGCTAACATATTCGAGCTGAGATCATAACGTTAGCCATGAAACCAAAAAAAGAGTTCTGTAGAAAGAAAAAGTCCAAGGTGTTTAAAAACAGAACACACAGGTAGATGTGCATTATCTTAAAAAATAAGGGAAACAAAATGTCTCTATTTATCAAACATAATGATTGCTGGACTTGGAGTTTTTAGGACATCAGTGTGTGCGTGAGTCTTTGAACAAATCTCCACTAGGGGGTGGTATTGAGCTTTAAAAGTTGCCCCCTAAACACTTAATTTGTTTGCAGGATATGACAAAACATGAATACATCTGGTTTCATGAAAGTAATGACTTTGCTGTGGCGTATAAGCCTAATGCATTCATCCATATTGCTAAAGAAATAGGCAAACACTTACTCATTCCCGCGCCTCTCTGTGGAAGCTCTCATTGAAAGCACTGACTTGAAGCTCCCACCGGTGGAACAGGTTAAGTTATTTTTGGGGCTCCTCTGAGGCCGGTCAGTGGGGAGACGGTGGGAGGAGGATGGGAGGAGCTCGTACGTTCACATCCTCGCAAGGATGTCATGTCACACACACACACACACACACACACACACACATGCACACACACACCACACACACACACACACCAGGCCTCCGAATACAGGAATATGGAGCAAGCATGGAGCCTTAGTTATTATGAATCCAATCTGCATTAGTATTGGTTACAGATGAATATCGTTGCATGGTACATTTGTAAGTAAAAGCTTAATTCCACTGATAATAGTTAAGACGATTTCCCCTGTGGGCCTGGGATGCCACGTATAGATCGGAACAGCCTCTATTTAACCTTTTTGTCCTTGAGCGAAGGGAGGTCCGCTGGCGGCCCTGTGTACAGCAATCACTCTCCGTTGTTTGGCAGGTCTTATGATGGCCCCATAACAAACCCGGGTCACTTCTCGTGTTAAACCCAGGGGGCTCGACCCAGTCTCGCTTAGTGGTATAATGTTTACATCCTGGAGTACTTTCCTGCCGCCTAAATGATTGTCAGGCCTCCAGACGACTTATTTTTTTTTCCCTCTCCGCACTCGTAAAAAGCCAGTGTGTGTGTGTGTGTATGTGTGTGTGTGTGTGTGTGTGGAGCTGCCGAGAGTGTGAGAACGAGTCCTGCAGGGCATGGGGAAGGCGGGTTTGATCTGTGGTGCACGGGGACTGCGTTGGCTAGGGCCACGGTACGAGGCACGGCTTTTCAGATGAAGCATCGGGAGCCCTCAACTTTTTTAGGACGAGACCTAAATTGGGGAATATTTAGCTCAACTGCGTGGCCCCGGATCATTTGTAAACAAGGCCTGCGAGTGCTATAGTGTTATTTCGGGAGCCGTGATAAACAGGATTCTGGTTTCGAAATATACTCTCCTTAACTCAATTATTGTTTCTGTGAGCCTGTGAGCCTACAAAACAGCGTTACTTTGGAAGGAGCAAATATAGAAAGCAGAAGAGAATGCGCCGCTCTGGGTACATGAGCGCGGAAGGGGGGGGGATACACGTTATATAACCTGGCAACCAACGATCCGTTTTGCTGACAACGTGAACCGAAAAAACAGAGGACTTTTGTTTTTCTTGCTCTATCAATTCAGCTAATGCCATTACCTCACCACGGCGTATTCTTTTATTTACAAGTTAGTGGAGCATAAGAAGTTTTTTGAAATTCTATCATTTCATTCAAAGTTTAAGGTGGAGCAGCAGCAGCAGAACATCAGTAAGCACACAGTCAGCCATTAACTCGCAAAAGTGCTTGTGCAGCAAATGTTATAATAATAATAAAAAAACAATAAAAAACCTCTCCGCCACTCTTTAGTCAAGGAGTGAAAACGCTCTCTCACTCTCATGTCTCACTCACCCCTCCGGTTTTTATGTGACGCCCGACTGCACACTCTGCTTTTGTCTGCCGCTAATTCAATTAGTGAGTTATGGATAGGCGGGCCGCAGGTCCGGCCCGCGGTCGCTGAGACGTGGCCCTCCTCCTAATGCCTTATCTCTAACAGACCCTCACAGCTCGCCTCGCATGGCCCGCTCCCATCGATCCCATCGATTCATCCAGTTTACCACTGATGTGATGTGGAATGTTATTGACCCTAATCAAATGGAGCCGCTGCAGCATTTGAGGCTGATTGCGGGGCCCTCTGGCCAGTCGATACGAAGGGGGGGGGGGGGGGGTCGGCTAGTCGATGCCAGGACCACCCCCCTCCCCCCTACCCCCCTCGTCCGAACCGATGGGATAAATGCGTGCCTCGAATCGACTGATGACTTCATCACTTGATGACTTGACGACTTGATGACTTAAAGTGATGATTAAATAATAATAATAATAACAACAACAACAACATAATAACAACAATAATCGTTAAAATGTGTGTTTCTGTGTGTTGCACATTGATTTCAGCTGCATACTAATGTATATCATCTATATATTCAGATGTGTTTGGATGTATGGTGGAGGAGGGCATGACTCATGGTGCTCCATGTTCTCTGCTTCTCTCTGTGCTCCCCTGAAGGATTGAAGAAAGTTCGAAATCCGGATCGAATGTACAGAACGGCAGTGTGTTATGCTGGCCATGGTCCACCCAAGAGTATCAGCGATGACACAGACATGAACAGTAAGTGCTCCTCAAACCAAGGGGCCACTAGCCGGCCACTTTGCCATGACTTTATCTGTTTACCCATTAACCTTTTGATTCCATCCTCCTAGACGCAAGACCTCCTATCTACCTACCACACACTCACCTCCTCCGCCTCCCGCTTCTTCCTCCACCTCCACCTCCACCCTCGTCCTCCTCCTCCTCCTCCACCTCCACCCTCCTCCTCCACCTCCACCACCTCCCACCAGGTGCCCTTCCTGCACAGGAGTGCGCACGGCTCTGTTGATTGAAGTGTCTGCTTTACACGGGCTCATGTCGTCAATAGCTGAAGTGTTGTCGTTAACTAAGAGTGATTGTTTCGGGTTGAGGCCAGAGATCAGGACCTGTGCAAACCCCTCACAGAGAGTGGCAGTATGTTGAGCCATCAATTATGGCCCCATAAGTCGCCTCCTCTTCCCCACCACCCCCCTTCCACACCCCACCCACCCCTGGTTAACGGCGTGACTGTGAAAGTTTCAGAGAAACAGACTTCGTCTCGTCACATTTCTGTCATTGCCTCTCGGTGTCTGTCTGGGGCTGTGCTCGGTGAGAGATATAGGCAGGGTGCAGAGTACAAAGACTCCCTGTTGTCTAGCTGGGATTTCTCTTGACTTCTGAAACTCAACTTCAATAGCAATGGAATTATACACGCTGATAGACCAGGAATATTTACCAGCAAAGAGAAACAACAACACCAACAACAACAACAAACAAACAAGAAGCCCAAAAATATGGGCTGGAGACTGGAGTCTTGAGTCGAGGCGAGGTTTATCTCTCCTCCTTCTCCTCCTCCTCCTCCTCCTCCTCCTCCTCCTCCTGTCTCCTGTAAAGCAGAGTGGTACTGAGTGGAAAGCGCCGCCGAGTGTATGCTTAACGAGCGCACGGCGTTCCGTCTCCTCGCCGCCGCGGAGAACCGAGTTGATCTAAACGTCACCGTAATCGACTCTAATAGTCGCGTGTATCGTGCAGGACGTTCCTAAATAGAAAGTGTGAAGTCAGCCGGCCCCCTACTCCCCCGTCCCCTCCCCTCCTCTCCCCCTCACCCTCACCCTTGTCGAGATATCGGTCCCTAAAAGCGGTCCTCCTCCGTACCAAAGCTCCGCGGTGTGTCCCCCAAAGATAATGTTGTGAGAGGAGCAGGGATTTAGCGGCGCCGCGGGTGGCGGTGGGGCGAGGCGAGTCGCTCGTGCTGCAGGATCAAACGGCCTGCCGACGATGACAGAGACGGGGGGACGTCATCGTCGTCGATGATAGAGTTTTTCGCGTTTCCCCCATTACCGCTTCATGTGTGACAGCGGTGACTGACAATAGTTTTCGCCAGTCAGTCCTCCTGCTTCCACTCCCTCCCTCCCTCCCTCCATCCCTCCCTCCCTCCCCCTCTCCTCTGTGTTGTTGCATGGTATTACAAAATGCTATCCTGGTGTCAGGCACCCCATTTAATGTGTTGGGCCTGGAGGGTTTTTGGTTCAGCGGTGCAGGCGGTCCACCCGCCGCTGTGTGCGCGCGGCATCGGCTGGAACAGCCAGGTGAACCATTGATCTGAGTAATCATCTGAGTAATTGTTGCAGTAGTTATGATCAGGATAAAAGGCTTCGACAGAGCCCCCGGAGCTGTGTTCTTTCGCCATTTGTGTGTGTGTGTGTGTGTGTCTGTGTTTTGTGTGTGTGTGTGTGTGTATGTGTGTGTCTGTGTTTGTGTGTGTGCGTGTGTTCGTGTGTGTAGTGTTGCGTGTGTTTGTCTGTGTTTGTGTGTGTGTGCATATGTGTGAGTGTGTCTTTGAGTGTGTGTGTGTGTGTGTGTGTTGTGTGTGTGTGCGTATGTTTGTGTGTGTGTGTGTATGTGTGTGTGTGTGCACGTGTGTAGAGTTTGTGTGTGTGTGTAATGTGTGTGTGGTGTGGGTATATGTGTGGTGTGTGTGTATATGTGTGTGTGTGGTGTGCCGTGTGTGTGTAGTGTGTGCGTGTGTGTAGTGTTTGTGTGTGTGTAAGCCAAAGCAATGGAAAAGGAGAGGGAGTGAAATGGAGGGAGGGAGAGAGAGAGAGAGAGAGAGAGGGGGAGAGGGAAATCGAGGGAGAGAGAGAGAGACCTCACCTCTGCTCTCCTTGAGATGGGATTTTCATGGCTGGGTAAGCTGGGCGAGGGTCTGGGAACACATAAAGAGTCATTTTCAGTTTGTTGTCGGCAGTTAAGCGTGTATGCATGTTTGTTGAACTTCCAGTAATAGGCCTGCGCTTTTATTTTGGTTTTCCCTTCAACCGCGTGGCGTGCTTGACAGCCTGTCCGTGTCACAGTATCGGCCCGAGCCGCCGGGCAGAACCACATGCGTGCCGTCCGCGAGATCCACCGGCCACTGGGCAAATGCAAACATTAATAGTAATATTAAATATTAATCGCAGGAGTTGTAGTCGTGGTGGCGCTGCTCCGCACGCACGCATGTGGGGCTAGGGCATTGGCACCGACACTGCCGCTGCAGAAAATAAAGTCAACAACGTACTACATCATCATTCATCGATCGGCCGAACATCCACTGTCTTCCGTGTGCAAGTCAAACACTCTGGGAGCACAGGCACCGTCTCTTTGTAGTTCCTCCGTAGCGTAGCAACGCCATGCTGAACACTTTTTTGGCTTGTGGGCGGCTGGAGTTTTCACCGTGTGTGTAAGAGTGTTGTGCAGCGGGCTACAGGCCAAATGATAAAGATAATTGCTTTCCCTGTTGTCTCGTAAAACATACTATTTTAAGTCTATACACATTTCCCTCCCCATCTCCGTAAGGCGACGCTGGTGGAGCTCTGACCAATTTCCTAAACTGCCAGCAAAATATGACAATGTTTAATTTGCTTTCGAGGCAACGCTTTCGTCTAATCAAATCTTTTTTGTTTAACGAAATGCGTTTCACCGCCGCGGTTTAAAATAACCACTTAGGACCCTCGTCGTACCAAACGTACACCAATGCGATCGAGATCTCTTAAACGCAGGCGGCAAAATACACTGTAAGTAGTGTAGTATAGAAAGAAAAATGAGTCTTGTGGTTCAAGTCTATTCAGAATATGGATTGGCCGCTCTTGTATACAGACAGTAGCACAGGTTCAGTCCAAGCTACATTAACTGCTGCTCCCACATAGTCAGGAACACATTGAACGCTTTGATAGCGCGTCATTAGTCAACCTTGGCTGATAGAACGCCCCTGTTGCCTCACATTGGATGTGGTTTTTTCCGATATTTTTGTATTAGAAACATCTTAATAGCTATTCTTCCTTGTCCTTGGTGGCGTGCCATACCTCTCCCGTCTGAGAAGCTATTCATCACCGCGTCGACTCAATATGATGGAGTCGTTTTGATATTTCATATCAGGGATATTTCACAGAGCGGATTCTGTCACATGCTGTTCATTGGTCTTATCTGGCCAGGCCCTATATATATATCTATCTTCAGTGGATATGACATGTTTATTTACATTACTTCATGGATTGATGCACTGTACGTCACACCATACAGTAATATAGATTTGGCTGTGCTATGATGCCTTCTGGCTACCGGTGAGTGTGTGTGTGTGCGCGTACGTGTGCGTGTGTGTGTTTGCAGTACAGATGACTTTCTCTCTCGGTTTGATTTAATTCTCTCTCGCTTGTTTGGACTTTATTCGCACTTACCCCTTTATTTACCAGTCTGGATATCACGACAATTGCTGCAATTGCGGCCCACAACAACAACAACAACAACAACAACAACGATATTAAAGTAATATCTAAGTCTGAGTAGTTTAGATGATGTTTGTATCCAAACTATACCCCGTTGAATGTGCACCACTGCCGGCCACTTTAACGGTTACAACGATTTCAAAACGTTGGCTTGCAATTTCTGCTCAAAGTGGCCACAGATTAGAACGAGAAGACCGTCACTCGCGGAAGACTCACAGACGGAGACGGAAGAGGGAGGGTTTTGCGTCGAGAGCCGGCGCATTATTGATTTAAGATTTGTTTTTGTCAGCCATTTAAGTCCCGTGACCCTCAGTCCCGTCTCCTGGGAGGTGGCCGGACCGCGCTAGCATGACAGATAACCTTAAATTCCTCCCAAGTGTTTACTTCGCGACGGGGATCACTGATAATCTCAACATCTCAGCACACACACACACACATGCACGCACACATATAGACACACGCACGCACGCACATACAAACACACACACATAGACGCACACATACACGCACACACACACACATACAACACACACACACACATAGACACACAACAAGCACACATACACAACACACACACACATACAAACACACACACACATAGACACACAACAAGCACACATACACACGCATGCACATACACACGTGCACACATACACACACACATAGACGCGCACGCACACAACAAGCACGCATGCACACGCGCGCACACGCAAATGCACATGCACACACCCACACACCCACACACACACCCACACACACACACGCACGTATAGCCTCGGCTACCGGTCTGCGAATCTATTTTATAAATATCCTTTCTTGCAACTCTTCTATTGGCAGTGTTGCTCTGGTAACAAAGGCGATCTCTGTGTGTAGCCTTTTATATGGAGTCCCCTTCATCAAGACAGCGAGCGTAATTGGCTCCAGTGTGGTCCAGCGCGGCTCAGCACATCCTCTCGGTGTAACAAGCTCTGTTTCAGCCTGTCTTGCACTTTGCTATTTTACAACCAACCAGTCGTTTCCGTTTGTTTGTTTCTCCGTGGATAATGCACAAGTGGTCATTAAGTGTACGGGTTCGGCCCCTAAATATTCCGCCTCGTCGGATCACGTGCGCGTGAATCGGGAGAACATGGCAAAATGCAAAAGTTAAGCCGAGGGGACTTTTTTATTTTTTTGCTTTCATCCGCTCCGAGGGCAGGAAACTTAAAAACGTGCTTTTAAGCTCATTGATTAACGAGGAACCGGTTTGCTTCGAAGAAGCTTATCTATATGCTGTAAATCTATTCTGAATCTGGCATCCAAGCTACTCCCATGTGGGTTGATTTTAGCTGACGCATGGACTAAAAGTGGATCTCTCCACGCCACAGCAGACAAATCTTTTATTAGTAAGCCACAGTCTGAAGCCTGAAGTCCACCGTCAGAGCCCGCTGGCTGCTGGCTCACATCTGGGGGAAGGGCTGACAACCGAACGAAGACAAAATATGGACTGATGAAATCCAAAGAGAGAACAAATAGCAGATCAAAGACAAGACAATTTTCTTTAATATTGCGTAATGCTGTGGACACAGAGCATAATTCCAAAGGCGGTGGGATGGGGTAGGCTGTCTGAGGTGGCTGAGGGCCGCTGTTTGGGTACTGGTATTGTTCTGGACTCTCCACTCCAGTGTCAACATGAAAGTAAACGAGCGAGGAGCCTTCGGTAGATACTCCAGCAGCCATGCTTTGAACATCTGTGGAAGAAAACTGAATGTCATTCTCTTTATAAAAATATATACCATTTCTGAGTGGCTCATGCCCATCACCACAGACATGCATAACATTATCGTATAATAATTCATACAGTGATATATGATCTATACATAAACATGATATATATTACAGATATACTGTATATATATATATACATATATTAGTCATGGTTCTTACATTTTCAACCAACATAATCAACAACTAGTTAGTTGCCAATGTGACATACTATAAACTAACTCGTTCTAATTTGTTTGACGAAGGAACATTTAACAAAAATATCTTCATTGATCTAATTAATGCAAAGTTGCATTCTGGCATATATACAAAGCAATTAATATACAATAGGCAATTTAGCAATATGGCTTTCATGTTCATAGGCTCTTCCTTCATCTATATATATTTTGTATACTTATACATCTTAATTAAAAATAAGAAAATCTAAATACATTAGAAAATTACCGAAAAAACAATTTCTCCACATGGGAAGATGTGAGGGCGAGGCCAGTATCTCCTCATTGTGGCGGTGAGACGTGAGTCTTCCCACCCTGGGAAATTAGTGACACCTCCACCCTTGCGTCTTCCAGGAGGGTCTTTTAACAATTAGTTGTTGGATTCCCAGTGCGTCCTATTCCTTTAGCGTTATCGTAGCGCGTCAGGGCATCCATGGGTACTGAAATTGTATGTATATTTTTTTTGCCCTTGCTTTTGGTGACCTGGCACATTTACCCTTAGATGTTTCCATTACGGTTCAGCTGAGTACAGCGTCTGTGATGTGCATAAAGTGCATAGTTCACTCGTCGGCCTGGCCTTGATGATGTCATCTCAGGGTGTGTCACAGAGCATCATTGATCGCTGGCAGCGGAACCCTTGGCAGCGCTGCCCGCCATTGATCACAGGGAGCCACAAGTCACCAGAGCACACTTTGTGTGGAGTGAGAAATGGCCCACGTTTTTCCACGCAGTCACTCTGGAATCGCTGTAAAAACTCTGTTGAGCTTCGTGTTCGTAATGCCGCCACCGTCGCCGCCATCGCCGCCTCAGTTGATTTCACGAGGATAAAACAGCACACTCGGTATCAACAGTGCACATGTTTTTTTTTTTACGACAACCGACGTGCATTAATACAACAACTTGATCCCCCCGCCACTCATTTGACAACTTGTTTCACTCTGCCATCCTTTCACATTCGCACATCTCTGATCGTTCAGCCGAAGCCGAGTTCTCCCACATCTGACAGCGACATCGCTTCGTCTGCGCTTCCTCCTCGTAGCGGCAGATGCTGCCGCGTGTGTGACTGTTAATTGGGCGCGGCAAATGATTACAAATACCTGTTTCGCTGCTCGCATAAAAAAAGGAGTTTACACAAGCAGAATCACAGGTACAGATGGATACGGCGAGCGATACAGCGCCGCAAACCTATTCCCCGCGTCCCTCCGGGAGCGATACGGTGAGCATTGCTCTGTAGCAACGGCCCCCGATGTTCCACCGCACACATTACTGTCGGAGGCTGCTAGCCAAGCCCCTTTCTCTGAGGGGACCGGCCTCAGTGGTACAGCTGTACACCGTCCCTGTTGTTGTTGTTGTGATGCACGGCGAGCAATACTGGACTGTGTAATGTCCTCCCAGGCAAACTTTCTGGAATTCTTTCTGCTTTTGTCTTTCAAGGGTGTGTGTGTGTGTGTGTGTGTGTGTGTGTGTGTGTGGGAGGGGGATGGCGTTGTTCTGCTTTGGAAGAACTTCGCGCTCATTCCGTCGAATCGTCTGCAGAGATTTGTAGCGCCTCGTAGCGATGACTTTCAGGCTTATTGACATTCACTCCGTCATATTTCCCTCCGCGTGTTCGCTTTAAAGCAACACATGGCGGGCGGCCGGGGGAAGGGAGATCAGCGTGATAGATTATTTGTTCGGTGAGTGTGGTGTGTGTGTGTGTGTGTCGTGTAATAACTGTCAATGTGTGTGCGACACTTTGTTGTTGCATAGGAGGCCATCGGTGCAGGCAGCACACACACACACACACTGAGTTATATCTCGTGTTAAAGGCTCTCTCTCTCTCTCTCTCTCTCTCTTCTCTCTCTCTCTCTCTCTCTCTCTCTCTCTCTTTTTTCCTGTACGATATTCTGGACGGCCCCCGCTCATGTTAAATGGCCGAAGGAATCCGAACACATTCTTCTCTTTGAGTAGTACAGTTAAATTGTCATCACCGACACCCTTTGCAAAGGTTCCCCTGTCATGTCCTCGTGATTTGCTGGCCACTTCTCAGCCCCCCTCGTTTTTACTCCACTGTAATGATGATGATCAGTAAGGTGGCGTAGACATCCTCATCCTGCATTCATCTGCATAAACAAGTCATTTCATTCACGATATTGTACAATCCATGCGTTGTGTTTCTCTGCTCTGATGCTGCACGTTTTAATAGGACAAGGATGATAAAAAAAGAAGTGTGTACGTGTACATGTAATTGCTTAGAACTGTGCATGATGACGGTGACGTTAGCCTCTTTGTTCTAATGCTCATAAGCTCTTTGTAAAACATATAGGTCAGACAGTAATCACCGGTGGATGTGGGCGTGGTAATTGAATAATAACTCGCCCGGTGATATGGAGCATGTTCACACGTGCACAATAACGACACCCGTGCACAAATGACTCAAGGGTGAGCTGATAAAAACAGTAAACAGATAAGACAATCTAGTTGTCGGGGGTGAAATGATTCAGTTTAATTCCCCCGCCTTTAACTGTGCAGCCCGGTGAGAGAGACAGACCAACCGACTGACGGAGGCACGCTATGGGACACGTACTAAATATGTTTGTTTTTGTCTCTGTGTGTGTGTGTGTGTCTCCCCCTCCTCCCCCTCCCCTCCCCACCCTCCCCTCCCCCCCCCCCAACTCGTCTTCTAGATGAACATGGACATTTGAAAATATACCTGCCCAAAAAGCTGCTCGAATGTCTACCAAAATGCTCATCCCTGCCAAAGGAGAGACATCGCTGGAACACTAACGAGGTGTGTCTGCCGTCCCTTATCCCGTGACGTTTCGCTCCATCCATCACGTTCCCCCACGCAGCCGTCCGCCAGACACATTGATCTTTTCTTTCGCTGTTTTTTTTTTTTTTTCTCCCCTGTTCCCCCCCCCCACCCCCCCCCCGGTCTCGGTGAGAGACACCAGACTCCGGATTCCTAAGCAATGACAACATTCTCTCAGGGATGTACGTGCCTCCATATTGGAGAGCGTTGCTCGCAGACCGCACGCACACCTTATCCAGCCCAGATTGCCAAATATCCACTTAGCATTGGCATCAAGGAGCGCATTAGCTCGGTCGCGTACCGCGTAGCCGTCTGCAAAAAAATATCGGCCTACAAAACAAACGTCTGCATTGTCGCTGGATCTGCCCACAGTGTTCCAGTGTAATTGCATGCTATTAGTTCAGTATTTGTTTGATATTTTTTTCCCCCGCTCTGTTATTTTGTTTTGTTGACATTTCTGTCCAGACTTAGAAATGCATATATTAGGCAATCATATTATGTGAGTCATTTTAAACCATTAGGTGGATTGTACAGGCTCTGCCTGTGATTTCTCGTTGACTGCTAATTGGCTCCACCTGCATGGTTGACATTTTGCAAACTTAAACTGTTCCTGAACACATACAAAATATAGAAAGCATCTTTACTTGTTTTCTTCCTGCGCACATAAACACATGCAGCCATGCAACACCTTGGTACTACTTTCTTATGTCTATGAAGATATTTTCTCTTGATTTGTCCTCGTTAGAATTACAAGATCCTCTGAACTTAGAACTCAACATGCATTTTGCGTCAATATTTTTTTATTTCTTCAATATATTTACCTTAGTGAGCAGATCGATGTCTTCCGTATCCCGTAGGAAATTGAAGAAAATATATCTTTCTGGGTCATCATGAGGAATTGTTAATCACCAAGTGTAATTGGTAGTGATTTGCCCCCGATACACGACAAGTTGATTAAAGTTAGTTTTACTTAACGGTGGATATAAAAACCAATATGCTAAAACCACCCAACCATTCTTTTGATTAACAAATTGTTACCATATAAAACGCAGTGATCTGCAGTCATTTAAATAACACAGACACACACAAGGACGCTCCGCAGTTAAAGACATGAGAGCCAAAAGCCAAAATCATTTGGTCCTGAACTGTAGAAAACATGACAGTATTTGACACAAATCAGAGAAATTGCTTTCATATTAAATACCCTGGCTATTTTACCTAGGTTATGCTTTTGAAGATAGACACGTGAAATAATAACAAATGGACAAATAAGCCAAATGACTTGGAGGCAGTGAGGATTACAGCGTGTATACTTGTCTGAGCTCCCGCGCCCTAAACTAGTTATTAAAAAATGTAAAACGCCAATGTGTTTTTAATTGGCTGATGTTGTAACTTGTGCCCCGTTTGACCTGCATTGTGCTGCTAGCGGTCTAAATTAATTAACACATTTTTATAATTGATCGGAAAATATATAAGCCTAAGCACTTGTTTGGGATAAATTATGTGGACCACAGCTGTCGGCGTGCCTCGTCACGTATAAAGGGAAACAAATGGTTTCGGAAGCGGAAGCGGAAGCAGAAGCAGTGGGACGCTGGTCGGACGAGCACCTGGTTGCTGTGCCCGTTTCCATCGGGCCCTGTGTAGAAGCTGGGGATTGATGGCTCGCTGGAACTCTTTTTCAGAATTGAGTGGAAGCAGCATTGAAGTATGTTGTCGTTATGCATTCCAAAAGTGATTTCTGGGTTGCAGAGTAACCTTTCCTAAAATTGAGGACATTTCGTCTTCCTGTGCGCCACGCATACCACGCCAGTGTCTCTGTTCCTCATTGGTGGGGCCAGGCAGCCGGTGGCGGGCGAGGGGGGGGGGGGGGGGAGGGGGGTGGGATCACGGCGTCTCTTGTCGCCTCGACTGTGTGACTCTCAGTGAAAGTGACACCTCATCAATTGTGTGCATATTTCTGGTGCTGGTTCGGCATGCTTAATGCAATCTTGTTGTTCCTCCTCCACCCTGTACATGCAGAAGGATCTCAATAGAGTGAGGGCAGCTGATGACTGGAACAATATCGAGACAGTGAGACACACACACACACACACACACACACACACCACACTCCGTTTTTTGTGTTCCTGCACCATTCCTCTGAAAAGGATTCCACCGGCTATACTGTATGTATTATAGAAAACCATTTTGCCATTAAAACGAGACGCCTATACCGCTCAAACACTGAAGGAACCCAAAGTATTTCTCCCCCTTCAACCACAGCCGTGTGAAGCTTTAACAATATTTCCTTCAATTCAGAAGCAAGTTTTTGTCAGGCTCATTCATGAAGAGATACACATTTAATTTCCCTCTAGGTGGAAAAGGTTGAGGCTACAACTTGCCTTTCAGAATCTTAAAGGAGGCGGCTTGGAGGGTTGCGGTTGGGCGGGGCGGGCAGCGAGGTGAATCGTATGCCAAACTATTCATTTCTATCTCATTCTCCGACTCCCCTGTGTACATTTATGAGGAGAAGGTGTACTGGAATACATTTCAAGCATTTACTGGAAAATTAGATGGACCAATCTGATCAAAATGCAAAGAGGCAGAAGGAAGGAATGGGCAATGGCGTCACAGACCGGGGAGCTGTCTGCGACGCAGGGATATGCTATCAGCCTTTCACACCGGAAGACTACAAGAAGCATGGCACTGCTTGACAATTTACTTAGCAAACACGACTAAGTCTGAGAGAAGATTGGGGATTGTGTCTGTGTGTGTCGGGAAATATGGAGGAAGACCACGTTGCAGATTTGTGTGTTGTTTTTTCGTGGTGGGAATGTGTGATATTTTCGTGGTGGAGATGGTTTGAGATGGGTTTTTGAGTAGCAGTTACAAAACACTGCAGTGGAGGAGCACAAATGCATCGCAAAGTCTCCACCTGCTGCAGCCTGTTTTGTGTGCGAGTTGCTCCTGCGGCCCGGAGTTTCCGCCTGGCGTTCGAGAGATGAGCCAACGAGGAACAAATCCTTCATAGATTCCTTCCAGGTTTGCAACCGACCAACCGCTATTGTCTGCGGGCGGCTCTGGCTCGGTGACCTCTATTTTGCCAGACATTTCTGTGGAGATTTAAATCTTTTTAAAGAAGGACACCTCACACGGGAGGGGCTTTAGGCGTACATCCTTTTCAAGATGAAATCCGCCTGATGTTTTGGTTGCCCTGGCATGAAAGATGCAGAGCTCCAGAGCCAATGTCTCTGACCAGTACTATTTCTGAAATATGTTTCCACGCCTATGCTTTACCTCAGAGCTGTGCCTTAGGACCTTAATTAAAATAGCACACCCAGGCTTTGCTCTTAAATTCCTCCAAGACAAAAACAACAACAGTGTATATTAGCCACCTCCTTGCAGACATAAAGCCATGAAATTAACCTGTTTACAATGGTAGGGTCTGATTTAAAGTCTTCCATCCAGGGAACACCACATACAGAGAAGCTGGTTGAGATTCATTGAGTATTTCAGCCTTAAAAAGCGGTGACAGGGGAGTATATCTGGAAGGCCTGGCAAGCAAGGGGACAAGAGTCCTAAGCTGAAGTGACACCCTCAGCCCTTAATGAACGGTACAGGACTCTGAGTACTGCGAGCTCCCCGCAGCTTAGACGGGACTCTTTCTGAACTTGCACCGAACCAAGGGAGACAAGAGAGCTTCGGCTCAGGCCTGCATCAGCCTGCTACACATTTAATGCCCCTGTCGTCAAGAATAATCCTCTCTGCCCCATGCTGCCTCTGCCAGCGGCACAGCATGGGGCCTCCATACAATATGCTGCCACTCAGAACTAAGCAGCAGTGCCTGGTGGATGCTCTCGGTGGGTTTAGTCAACACACACTCAGCAGTCAGTGGTGGTGGTGGTGGTGGTGGTGGTGGTGGTGGTCACAAGCGGCGTCTAATTAATTCAAATATGGAATGGATTAAAGGGAGAGGGGAAATCGTTCTTTCGAGAGACGATCGATGAACGCCGCTATCGGGCGCGACTACAAACGTTTAGGGACAATGAGATGTGCTGGTGTTCTTGATCATCTCCGAACTCCATCAGCATTTCTGTGGACTCCTCGCTCTCGTTCTGATGTCCCACCATCTGTTGTCAATTCATCTGATTCCACGTAACACGTGTAGCAGTGATAAGAAGCTTCAATGAGACTATTGGACAATTTGAATATGAATAGATAGTTTTAACTTTTGTACATTGCTGTTTGTAAAAGCAATATTTTGCGTACGTATTGAGAAGAGTATTATACATGAATGAATACACGTTACAAATGTCAGTATAGACGTTGCTGTGAGTCACATATTTGTATGATATGCTTGTATTCTTGGCCACTACTCCCCGCTCTTTAAGAAGGGGGTTTGGACTTTCTCATTTGACGACTGGAGAATCCCCCTCAGAATATGTTGACCTCATTAGAACGCTGATGGGAATTCGGCTCGCTCCTATGGATTAGGAAACCTCTTATTAGCTTGATTGGGCTAGCCCTCGTCAAAGTGTGAGGTGTTTGACACATGCCCCTGCAATTGCAACTGCACAAATAATTTTTTTTTTGTGTCAGTGTTATTTCCATGCACATCTGTGCTTTGAGAGCTCACCTAATCGAATGCAAGGTCACGCCTGATTAAATGTTTATCTTCATTTGAGCTCTTTGCTTGGCACTGTCCTCTCTGCGGAGTGTAATTAAAATGACTCCCTCCAATTGCAAATGTTTACAGAAATGTTCATTAGATCCTCTGGGGCAATCAGGGAAAATTAAAGGTCATGCTTTTTTGTCGATCTGTTTGATTGTGGTGGTTATTTAAATGTTTTTAATCTTTTATCTCTCACCAGATTTTTTTTCCACTAGCCAGGCGAGGTGTAATGGCTTTGCATTAACATCGGTGCAGGACATACTGCGGATGGGTATGTTTAGCACATGGTTGTGTGTAGGGAGTATTTTTTTTTATACTTTACATTTCCAATGAGAGATTAAGAGAAAATAACATTTAAACCCCATGGGGGTTTCTGTTCTTTTAACCAATGTTGGGATTTGATTTATATTAGCTTTTTATTAAACTACTCCGTTATGGTTTAGAATAGATGGCTGAAGCCCAGCACAATTTATTCTGGCTGCTTAAAAAAACTCTTTTTCATCTATAGCGTTTCAGCAAGACACTAAACCTTCACTTTTTCTTATTATTTTTTCTAAACCATTTAATTGAGGGAGTTTATGTGGGGCTATGTTGTGCAATCACACCACAGCTCCAGCATCATGATATCCACTATGGTACTTTTTTTATCATTATATTTGGCTGGGGAAATTATAAAATAGCAAGATAAAGAATTGGCTGAGTGTCTGTGGTTGGCTGGTCGCACACTATCTCTTCCAAGTTTGATAGCTTTGCTGATTGCTAGTGTTGTTGCTCACTGTGAAGAGTCGATTGTATGGCGATGGTGTATCGAGGCGCTTGTAATAGGAACCCACCCGTTGGGTCATTCAGGGGGTCCTGCATGCTACAGGGACCTTTTGCTTTTTTCCCTTGGATGTGCACATCAAGGCAGGGGTCCGTGGTATCAGCGTGTCCTGAGTATGAGGACAGTGTTGACCTCTATTGTAGCAGATGCAGGTCACTCCGCCTCCTGTGGGAAGGCTCTAAATTGAACCCAGCTTGCATCTTCGATTTCCTCGCCCCCCCACCCCCCAACTCTCGCTACCAACTCTCGTTTCCCTCCTCGACTCTTATCTTCTGTCCTTCCGTTCTCCCTCATGTGTTCACTGAGCTGCAAAGCTATTCAGGTGTTGACGAATAGATTCCTACTTTTTTTATTTATTTTTTTTCCACTAAATTGCTGGTTCGGGATTTCTTGTGCAGAACTGTTTGTGATGGACTTTAACTTTATTTACTAGATAAAGGAGAAGAAGTTCAATATTTCTGTCACAGTTCTGTGAGGTGCATGTATGTATTTTCCGTGGACCTCCGTGAACTTTGTTCTGTGCACTTTCTCTCTCTGTGTATTTCTATTGAATCTTACACTTACTGACATGTTTTGTTTTTATCCACCCTGACAAAAAAACGACTCTCAGGACAAAGGACGCGAGCCCCGATCTGCGCAAAATCAGGAAACTCAGTCAAGATATCACCCATGTGAAATATAACCGTGTTCTGTCTGTATATAAATTATATACAATAGGCTTATATTAAGTAGGCTACAATATGTAGGCCTAACACCAAATCCAATAACTGCGTTGTTGCGTCTGAGACAGATCGCCGTGCACACAGAGTAGGACGAAGGTTAATGAACGTTTAGATGGCATCACAGTGTTGTGTGTGCCGTCTGTCTGACACAAACCAAATCTATTAAAGTCTGGAATCAATCACATTTTACGACAGGCTATGATATAAAACTAAATGCAATAAATGTTGTTGTGTTGGACATGCATATCACCATATGGGCAGCGTAGAGTTCTCAACTGTGTGATTTGTCATTATTTGTTATTTCATATAACAAATTTAAAAGGTTATCAGTGTCATTGTTGCCGTTATTATCAATGTAGGACCTTCCTTGTGTCAAACCATAAACACCACAGCATTTCTGTCTGGGGCATAGTATCTACGAAACTTCTTGGTAGGCCTAATAGCCTGCATAGTGTGTGACTTGACAAACACATCGAGATACATCTTCCAAATGCAAGACACAGCCTGAGATGTCTAATGTCTAATGAGCCGCGCAAATAATGAACAAATAAAAGAGAGAAAAAATAATATATTTCAGTACACCACTCGCAAATAAAATAAAATAAAATAAAAGAAATACAAACATAATGTAGGCCAATAAACACACCACAACATGCGCTGTCGTGGTCCGATGCGTAAATAGGCGAGGCTTGGTTGGGGGGCGTGGCTTCACTGGGTCCTCCCTCGTGGACTGTATGTGCAAAGCGCTGCGCACAGATAGGTGCGCACAGTTTGAAACGTATTTAAAAAGGAATCCCCTCAAAAACAATGGAATTGAACTGAGCTTGGTCAGTTCAAACGAAAAAAAAAACCTTGAAAGTCGGCATTTATGTTTTTCAGGTGGTTTGAGATCATCTGTCATATTTTACATTATTATTATTTGTTTGGTTTAAATGTTCGCCGGCAAAACTACAAGACGTAACATTTTAGTTTCTGAGAGCGAGAAACAAGTGAGAGAGAGACTGAGAGAGGAAGGCCTTGACTATTCCTCCGGGGATATGTTTTTTTTTAGTCTATCAAAGGAACACATTTCCACACGACAAAATATAACATGAAACGGCGAATGCAGTTGAGGTTGAAACGGAAGACACTTCATCTGGTTCCGGAAAGAGGAGGCTGGGCCTGAGAGGGAGCGAGTGGATGCTTTACAGAAGTTACCAGGAAATCCCTTTGACGCTCTCCGTCGGCACAGTAGGCGGTCCGACGTCGCGTAATCAGGGGCAGGCTGCTTGGGCTCCGTCTCGTTCACGGCGTCCTTCCTGCGAGCCTCGCCCTGCTTCCATTTCTCCCCGCCTATCACTCTTTGCTCCCCTGCCTTTCTTGTTGTGTATCCGTCTTTGAGCTCCAAAGGTCCTTGAGAATGTGGACCCGGGAACAACAGCAGGAGAGGATTCTCTCTGGGACTGTCTTGGATGCCGGCCCATCGTGCTCCTCCTCCGTCTGACGGACAGCTTCAGGCACGGCAGGGGCCTCTGTAGCGCTGCCACGCCGCCACTGCTTTTGTCTCCCTATCTTATTGTCCAAAGGTAGCGACTAGATCTGGGGCTAATATTGACCTTTTGTCCATGCAGTAGCTTGCGTCGGTGTATCTTGCATTTTTGCAACGTTTTATTCCTTATATTTTATTATTCTCAATATACAAGAGGTAGTTAAGCGGAGGGTTTCTCTTCCCTAAAGGTAGGGACAGACCTCTGTCTCAATGAAGCCATACTCCATGTTTTTCAGAGCATTCTCACCACATGTGTTGAGGCTTTGTAACATTTCCAGACCAATAACTTCAGCGTTTGGCAGGTTGACAAGCCTTTGGACATGATGCTGACTGCGCCGTCATCTCCTTCTCCGTGAAACCTGGCAATTTTGTCAAAACAACCTGGGTGAATTTTGTTGGACTAACAAGGTGTTTGGTTCACAATGCATCCTCTTTGGCGTTCATGTTCCTTTGTAAAACCAACACATGTATTGGTCCGGTGCGTGCAAAGACAAGTCGAGCTCAAAAGTAGAGATGTGTTCTGTAACGCTAGCAGGCCACCTCATGCAGGTGCCGTGGCGACGATACATTTTCATGTCCCCCGAGGCAATTTTTGCACAATCCCAGCGGAACATTCTCTTCCATATTATTAGAGTTTCCCGTGAGAAGCTCTTGCAGGCGGTGTGGCAGACACGGACACCCTCCTCAATTGACAACACAAGTAAAATTGACACCATGATAGATTGCTAATAGGGATTTTGTGCCAGCGAAAATGACAAATGGGTAGATGTTGCGAACATTATTGTTTTATAGAATGTGTTTCTTTCAATGCCAAGAGAATTCCAAAACATGGAAATATGCTGTGCATTAGATAAATACGGCAAGTACACTTACAGTGTAAAGTCTCGCACTTGAATATGTGTTACGGTTACAAATAAGGTTAACATCTATAATGGTGTGGTCAGATTCTACGGTTTGCGTTATGCTCTATGTTTTCCCACTATGGCTCTTTACTTTCACTGTCAAAGTCGCGATTTCTGTCAGCTCGGAGAGATCCTTGTCTAGCAGGATAGCGGGCTCTCGTGGCTGCATGTCCTTGAGCTGTTGGGCACTGGGGCTTCGTGTGAAATCCCCCTTTCTTTGAAATGTTTACACATCAATAAAACTGGCTCAATTTAGAAATAAGCTGACAAGGACATAATCACCCATCCCACAGGTCCTACATCTGGGAGCTAACAGGTTCTTAAAACCTTTTGAGTGCTGCTAAAAAATTCTCAAGTTCTTTGTAGGCTTGTGTTGTGAAGGTTGTTTCATGGGACGGGTCATTTATTCTGTTATTGTTCAATGATCCTCTCATCTTGAATAGCCAGTTGGACGGAAATTACAGAGTCCAGGTTGGGCTATTTCTGTGCTTTGTTGTGTTTCCTTGGTGGCTCAGGCTGTTCTAGCCTTCAGGCAGAGTTTGTACGTGCAGCTAATAAATTATGTCCAATGTAAGCCGCGATTATCTTAAATAGTTAAACGGGTTTAATGCATGTGTATTGATTTATGACACAACATGTAGCAGACATTCGGACGTGGAGGCGATGAGTGGCGACACGGTGGTGAAAACAGTTTCATTTCTTGGCAACCTTTCCTTATATTCCTTGTAAAAGAAGCTATCTGCTGGCCGTTGTGGAAAATCCCAAGCGTTTGTTTTGAAGAGCTCTGCTGAACGGGTGACGAAGATGACGGAGCTGCTGCAAGGGGAACTTCTCCTGCTAACTGTTTACTAACGGGTACCTAGGAATGGCAGGCGTGGAACAATCTGTTTTGTGTTGGTTACCGTGCCATCAGAGGGGAACCTGGGAAGGTGTTGGATGTATGCCATGGCCTCCCTTGTTAGAGGGTTCTAAAAACATTTATAATCTTTAGAGCTTTTATTCCGTCAGACACAGTGTGAAATATTCAAAGCGGTTGTGTCGTGAGTTAAAGGTTTTCTTATTTTGACATTCACTTCGTGTGCTGGCACTGTTTCCGCAGGTTTGGAAGCTGTTTGCTTATAATGCTGTTTTGTGTGCTTTATAATGGTTTTCAAAATCATTGCATTCATACTTTATCCATATTGAGGTTTTTTTTTTCCACTGCAGTACTTTAATATATTAAGCTGGTTTTAATCCCCTGTATCCCCTTGCTTGTGAATCACTGAACCCTAAACTATTTCAAATGCATGTACATTACAGATAGCCAATGCGTCTGACACAGCACTCTGATTGCGATGTGCTGAGCTGTGACTTTTGAAACCATGTCTGTACAGTGACATTAGTTCAGACTGTATCGTCTCACCAGGAACAATAACGTTCTGTCATTTGCTCTGACGGCATTGTTTTGAAAAATTTGATATATCTGTCGTATATATACCTTTCTAATAACAGAACACGTCGAGTGAAAGCCCCAGGCTGTGGAAGACAGTGATTGTGTACTAAAGTATATATATATATATACTTTCAAACAGTATATATACTGTATATATATGACGATTCATCATACTATACTATCTAATTGTATACGGTTTTAGTGCATTGTGTGTGTGTGTGTGTGTGTGTTGGTGGCCAGCATTAGAACCCAGCGCTGCATACGCGTGCTGGCGAGAGCCAAAAGGTTGCAGGTGTCAACACGGCGCATTTCAGCAATTCATTATGGCACTTCCTCAACCATTTCTCCCTCCTCCTAATTCCACACCCTTCCTCCCTCGTCTCCCGCTCTGTCCTTTAGCGGCACCTTGAAGCACCATTGAAATTCTGCACTGCCTTTTGAAATCACTGTTGATGAGGCAACGTGAACCCACAGCGGCTCTGCTGTTCTGCCTCTCCAGGACATTTTCAAAGTCATGTTTATATAATTAGCAAGGAGTCAAAGTGCTTTGACGTGACCCAACAATGGAAATGCTTAGCAGTCGCGTCTGGAACTGAAGCATGAATGCTCCGGCTTGGATGCTAGTTGTCCCTTTTTTACAACGCTAAATGCTGGTAACCGTTTTCCCTGCTTCCCCCGTTATTAGTCCTGCGTTTCTATTGGCTGTGCCTAATGATGCGTGACAACCAGATGCACAATGTGAATAAATCCACGTTGCGTGCTCAGAATTCAGAAGCAGGTGATGTCGGTATGTATTCCTCGGTAATCCACATAGGCGACGCTCCGATGATGAAAGCAACCAGATCTAATCAGAACAACACTGTTTCTTTATTAAAAATACTGACACGCTGACTTTCACCCTGTCGCAATTATACCTGCGTAGAGATATAATCTATACTCATATTACCCTCCGTTCACATTAACATTCTCCTCCAGTAGAAGTAACCTATTACAGCATTTCATAGAAATTATACTTAATTGTACTTCATCAAATGTAATCCACACTCATGATACATTTTGTTTTTTGTCAGCCAGTTTTGGTTGACCTCATTGTAACATCAAGGCCCAGTGTTTTGGTCTGGTGTTAGCCTAAATAGGGATGTGTGTCTGGCTTTGTTTTGGTTCATTTATGAAGGGGTTGTGTTGTGTTGTGGAAGGGGAGTCATTGAAAGACCCGCCTCCTTTGTTGGTGGGCGGGTCCCCCAAGATGGCTGACTTGTGGATAGAGAGAAGAAGAGCACAAGCTAAATTGACCGGGACTTAATTGAAAGGCCTAGTTTCACAGAACAAAGGACAGTGTAAGAAAGCACCTTTGTCATAAAGGATTTGAGAACAACACATAACTATTATCTGTTGTTATTGGATTAGGCCTTCTCCTTTTGGATTTATATGTTTGGATCATAGACTGTAGGCCTATAGAGTTTGGACCTTTCTTCAATTCAGTACTTTGAATCTGGGACACAAGAGAAAGTATTCTACATATATATACTGTATATATATATCCTTTTTTTCTTTTTGAATTAATTTGGACATTATTTTGATGGGGGACGGGTAGGATATCAATATTACAGTGACATTGTGATATGAGACTTGATATCGTCTTAGATTTCGGATCGTCATTTCGTCATATGGCATAAGTGTTGTCTTCTCCTGGTTTTAAAGGCTGCATCACAGTAAGGTGTTGTCATCTTCTGAACTTACTTGTTCTAGCTGTTCTATTGGTCTATTTTATTCACATTATTGATAAAAATCTCATTGTGAAATATTTTCTGAAAGCACCAGTTATCCCTTCAATATTGTCATAATATCAATCGAAAAAAACAGTCAATAAGAATATTGACATTAGATTTTGTCCACATGGCTTAGCCCTAGGTTTGATTTACCCGTTGTATTCTCTGCCTAGTTGTAGGCTCCTCCAATACTTTTCAGCCCTGTACTGTGTGAAAACAAGACCATATATTCAACTCAAAATAGCATTGACTTTCACATTTGGCTGTTGAGTTCTTAAGCTTTTCCTTATAAATATATTTTCCCCTCACGGGGAAATAGGCAAATCTGATCCTGATTTAAGTCTTTTCTTGCCTACTTTGCAGCTATCTTGAGAGATGATTTTCCTTCAGCACAAAGGCAGCCGGACACAAATCTTCATTAAATGTGGGTTGATAAACCATTAATCCATTTGAACACTGTTCTATTTCCCATTAATTCTTCTCCACCCACACAGTACGTCAAATAAAGAAAGAAAACTCCCTCTTGAGCATTTGTTGACCAGAAACAATATTAATCCACTACCTTGGCTGTTTGGCTGTATGCAGCGTTGCTCACACAAGACATCAGTCTTCTTCTGTCTCTGTCTTTACCTCCAGTAACTCTTTAAGTAGATCATCTATCCAGATTTAAAGTATCATCTGTAAGAGGCTGTATGAATTGATCATAACTGTAAACGATATATTCCAGTAAGACGTTCCACAATGTGTGATTGTGTGCGTGCATGAACGTGTGTGTGTGTGGTTCTGTATGTGTGTGTGTGTGTGTGTGACAGTCGGTCGGTCTGTGTCTGTGCCCGTTAAGCTGTTCCACTATTGCCATTCATGTAGTGTTGAGGTTAGGTCAATATTATATTAGCGCTGCCATTGCATTTTCCACACCCACATGAATAATGTAAGCGTGAGATATCCCCTCCAAAAATCCCCACCATTTTCACCCCATACCCTTGCAAGGTACACAAGACCGTTCCACCATTTCCATCCCCAGATTTGATTAACCTTATTGCATGGTACCTCCAAGTAGCACCGTAACGATGTTGCCAAGAGAGACACAGCCCCTTTGGGTGAAGAAAACCCTTTTTCTGACCTTGTTGGGGACGATCAATGGCCTTTATCTCCCCCAATGCATAATAAATCCTACCAAAGGGCTGGTCTTCTCATCTCTGCCATGTATTGACCGGCACCACCAACATTTATCAGCTGGTACCCCTCGCTAAATAATTTAGCTTTGATCCCGGGCCGTACTTAGTCAGTGGCAGTCTTTGCACCGAGACCCGAGATCAGGACCAGCACCTCAGATTGATGGGTACCATAGAACAGAATAGAACTTTATTACCCCTCTCGCACAGAGTAACATTAATTTATCTGTTCCTATCTCTTCGCGAGACACACACGCACGCACGCACACACACACACACACACACACACACACACACACACACATGCGCGCAGACCACACAACGCACTGACACATATTTATGTGCACACGCAGGCGTAGACACACACACACACACACACACACACACACACACACATCCAAGTTTAGTGGGGGGAGGTTTGAGCACAAGGTCAGGGTCCATGCAGAATGACGCCGACATTGACTCTGAAGTTTAGTTGTGGGGTTGGTGATGTAATGGCAGGGCAGCTACCACCCGGTACACGGTAGCCCTCGGAGCCGCGGAAACAGCCCACGGATGGAAGCCCGGACAATCGATTTTAGGCTTTTGATTGGCCTCTGTTATCTGGAGACCAAACTGCCACCCGTCAGACAAACAGTTTTTCTGCTTGAAGATAAGGAAGCCCCATCGGATGACAGCTGTTCCTATATCAGACAGATATATATATTTATTTTTTTCTCCGTATTCCACATTTTTTTTTCCCGCGTTTCAGATTCTCAATCGCTCACGCGGGCGCTCGTCGTCTGAGCCCGCGGTGTTAACCTCTTGAATCAACACGAGAGTTGAGAGAGAGAGAGAAAGAAACGCGGCGGCAGAGGGGTCGAAAACGCTGTTCATTTAGGAAAAGCTAACTATAGATTTCTGCTTAGACAGTGGCAAGCAGAACACCTGAAGGCTGTCTTTGAGTAAAGAAATCAAATAATTAAATTAGAAACAAATTAGAGTAGTTTTGCTTTAATATCTCTCTGGGTATGTGAGGGTTTAGGGGATGTTTGAGTTGTTTTGAGGGCATTAGTGAGAAAAAAGAAAGATAATTGTTTATAGTTATTCCTACATACTTTTAATTCAGCAGACTATACTCTCCAGATAGATTCCACAAATGAATCAAAGCTTGTAAAAATAACAACAGTGGAGGAGTGGCTTTGTAGAAAAACCTCGTCTATCCGTTTGTGGAATCTGGACATCTTCCAGCTTACGTTTTTCTTTTTGTTGTCTTTATTGATTTATTATGTTTTTCTCTCCTACTTCTCTTTTTTTCCCTCTTCCTTCTTAACGTTTGCTCTGAATAAAAATGTGGGATCAATGTTGATGCTGATGACTTTCAATACAGACAGATTGCCGTGCCCACAGCCAATGAGAGCAAGGGGAATAACCAAGGCCAAACCTTGATGTAATATCTCCATTTAACCAAACCATACATGAAAGGAGATGTTCTGATTGGCTGATCAAAGCAGCTTATAGCTTCTTGCGGTTGTAAAAAAAAAAAAAACACCTGGAAAGCTAATAGATAATTCTGTCAGCGGAGAGAGCGTCGAGCTATCTATGCATAATGTAGTCGTAAATAATGTTTATGTAAACATCTGCTTGGGGTTGTGCTTTTTTTTATTTATTTTTTTGATTTGATTTATTTATCCCTTCCCTGCACACATGGATGATCTTTGGCTATTAATGGGCTGATTTGGGAAACAAAAGATTTATCTCCTAATGATTGTATATATCCCTGAGTATTCAAACCACAATTTGGTGTGAACATTAAAAACGGGCGAACATTAAAATCCCAGATTGGCTGCTTTTCCCCAAAACAAATGGGGAGGGACTTCTTAAGAGTTTTACATTAATTATTTGCCTCTAATAATAAACCCACACTTAAAAAAATCTTTTTCTGAAGATCAAACTTTTCATGTTAGAACTTTATCTAAATTATGTTCAGAAGAAAAGCTTTAAAGCTCTCTTAAGACTATTAATACTAACTGTGAAATTACTTCGTTTTAATGACAACATTTATAGCACAATTCATAATGCACACATGTAAGGCTACTTGCATGGCAACATAGTCGTTATCTCATATCTTAGACATCAATTAACATGCATATCACAAACTCAATTATATTAGACTTTGAGATTACATTGAATCCTGCCCCCGGGCTTACGATGTAACTATTGATACAGAGAAGAAAATATCTAAATCTAGTTAAAATCCACGTTGAAGGCTATAATTTGGCAGTGTGATGACATATGTCCCCAGTTGTGTATAAGAACAGACCCTGATTAACATTCAAAATGGTTGCCATGCCGTTGACTTCATCATCTTCTGTGCCACTTTGTTATCCTTTCCAAACATTGCATCACACGGTATAAGCCAATACCCACAAGTATATTATTGATTGAAGTTAATATAATGCGATTGAAGATGTCACGGTTTTCGTGATAGATGTGGTCGTTTGTAGTGTTTGGTGGGAAAAAAGCACCGAAAAAAAACCCTCTCACACTCCTGCATGTAGATTGCGGTACTGATGAGTGCTGATGATGTGTCACCAAGGCGACGCATCCTTGTTGTCAGTGTATGAGCAGACGGACTGCAGAGGGCTCCCTCTGCCTCTCGACCCACAAACCCAGAGGCCCAACCTGTTTGCACAACAACATACGATCCACTGCTGCCGAGCTGCTGACATGAATGCTTTTCCAGTGAGTGAGCAGGGCTTCCAATATCATCTGGGGTGACGTGGGGGGGGGAAGAGGAGAGAGGAGGAGGAGGAGGACGAGGAGGTGGAGGAGGAGGTGGAGGAGGAGGGTGAGCGGACGTGGAGAGGCTCTCCGCTTCTCTATAAATACCCCTGTCACGCTTATATCAAATGAGCCCGGTGCACTAAAGGGCTAGCGCCCAGGGTGTTTTTTTTTCTTCCACGCACGTCTGCAAAGGTCCAAGGGGGTCTGGAAAGGTCAACGTTACGCTCAATAGCACATTCATACGAGCGGGTTTGTGTATTGACGTTTATCATGATGGGTGTCGCAGATAAAAAGTATCATTAGAGTTAATTATCCACAGGGTTATTGGATGAGGCTATGAAATCGCCACTTTCCAACGCCGCTAGATTTATCTCACTCGGCGGCGGCCGCCACTGCAGACGCCCGCTGGAAGGAGGATTTATTTAGACGTAAACAAAACAAGTATATTTATATATATATATATATATATATAGTATGCATATCGACACCCATCGAGAGCCCCTCGCTGCTTGCGCCTACGCATGAATTCCATATATAGTGTTTATTCTCTGTTGCAATCTAATGAATCCATACGCTATTCTTCTACATCTGACGCTATTTGACGACACTTTTTTCCACTTCAATGAGGGTTTCCGGTTTTTTTTAAGACACAGACTTCACTGGGAAATCCTCAAGGGTCTTTATAATGAATACAGTGTTAGCGTAGCGGCATGTGATGCGTTTGATTCACTGTGAGGAGAGGGAAAAATAATTGTTTCGGACATAATACAAAAGAAAAGTGGAAAGAGGAAAATGCTCCCCAGAGTGTTCCCCGCATCGGAATTCCCAGATTCAAAAAGGAAAACCTTCCCGTCTGGCACCAGTCCCTGCTACCACTGCATCCTGGCTGCTGCTGCTGCTGCTGCTGATGCTGATGAAGTTTCCAGGGAGACGATGATAATCCTGACACTGCATCCTCCCAAGTCAGTCAGCCGTGCAGCATAGATATGGACATGTTCCCTGGCAGATTGGGAGGTAGATTCTCCATCCACACCTCCTGCGGTGGCTGCGGAACGCCGCTGGGGAACAGCCATGTAAATAATGAATGCTGGTGGGTGTGAAACATGCACAGATAACCTTCAAGACGGGGCGCGGATCAGTGCCTTCACATTAGCTGATAGGGTCGGGTAAAACCTACAGAAAACCTCTTCATAAGGAAAACACACGTCTCACCACAGTAGGTGGTGGGCGGGTTACACGTTCTGCGTGTCCCGCGTCGCCGCTAAGGGCTGGTGAAGGTAATCGTTGGGAATGGCTCATGATTTTGCGAATATTCAAATACTAAATTAAAATAATACATTCGAATAGTTTATGTGACTACTGGCCTGTTTAAAATAATAAAATAATGTTACCTGCAGTACACTATACTGCACAGGGACAGTATTTTGTAGCTTCGCAAAAAAAAGTGTGCGATAGTTTTCCACCAATGTACACGATGTACACAATGTACACACATTGAAAGTCAGTTTAACCTGTACGGTCTATCTGCAGTACATTCACACCGCGGCTTCACTGCCCACCCGCTCTACTACCGGCCGTTCACTGTTGCAGAGCTAGCGGGATGCACTTCGAAACAGCGATTTTAATGCCATATTCGTTGGGGACATTTTGAAAACGTGAGATGTACTGTATCTGGTTTATCTGCATGTTAGTTAGGCTAGTTTAGTCCTCCGCGTTTCCTCCAGCGCGTTGCTATATTGACGCTATATTGACGGCTTTTGCTAGGAAGCCCTGTCTCCTGGGCAGGTATACGCCGCTGGACACATGCTGATCCTGCCTCAATTTCCCGCCTCTGATCGATCGTAGTTCAGGGCGTGAATATCTTTTGATTATCCAATATATTTCGAACGAAATGTCTATCCAGATGAGAGCCGAGTCGTGCGACAGAGTTGTGAAAATGAATGGGTGCCTCGCTGGGGGTAGAATATTCAAATAATATTTCAGTAGTTCCAGTGAATAGCGAGTATTTCTGCTTAAAATGCTCATCCCTAGTAATCATAAGGTAACAATCTGCTATCTGCTGGCGGATATGACAAGACTTGCTGTCCTTATCTATCTCCAGCAAATATTTTTTCATGAGCACTCTGGTGATTTTACAATTTGATCCAAAAGTGCGGAAATCAAATCAAAAATCTACGGTCACGAAATGTTAAGTTCTGACTTAACCTTTCTGGTGATTGATAACATTTTGAATAGTTCCGTCGAGAGCGAGAGAGCTCGATCACTTATTTTACCCCGCAGTGTGTTGTCTGTAATCAGATGGCCAACAAGCTCTCTCCTAAATGCCATCGCAGCGCCGCGGACGACGGCCATGCGTCTCGCACGGCCGACGGTAACTGCTCTCAATCTCCAAATAAACAAAACCTATTAGTGAGACAATGCGAGGTTCCCCCCCCCCCCCCCCCCCCCCCCCGCCTCCAAGACACACGAGGAGACCCATTCATCCAGCATCTGCCGGGCCGGGCGGAGCAGAGCCGAGCCGAGAGGAGAACACGGAGAGAACAAAAAACCGTTCTCTCAAGTCCCATCTGTCAACAGAGGAGCGATGCGATGCACACAGCCCATAGGAGACCTGCTCTTCTCTTCTTCTGCCGTCGTCTCTCAAGAAGCCGTCTCTCGCTGTGCCTCAGAAGACACAAGCAAGAAGAAGAAGAAGTCCTCACTCCATCTCTCGTCTCTCTCTCGTCTCTCTCTCTCTCTTCATCTCCTCCGCCACACTGGACGCCTCCGCCCTCCTCCGCCCTCCTCCTCCTCCACCCCCCTCCCCCACGCTCTCCATCACTTGTGTTCAAGAAACGGCACCACTCGGTGGGGACTGTGTGGTGAGCTCTCGGGGAACGGTGTTAGCAGCGCTGCGCTGGGCTGGCTCAGAGAAAACTCAGAGAGAGAGAGAGAGAGAGGCAGAAGAAGATGCACTCACAAACCACACCGCACAAAATGACCCTGCTCCGACTGCAAAACAAGGCGCCATTGTTTGGGCTCTGATGAATAGTTGGTGGTAGTTGGTGGATCAGGCTGCTCCCTCGGATTTTTATTCTTTGTTTATGCGAGAGGGTTTTGAGGTTTTTTTTTACACTCATTTATAAAAATAAAAAAAACCCAGAGCAATTAGCATAAACAGCTGTAACACAATGACCCCTATTCATCATAGCTATTGGGTTCTGCATGTTAAAATCTATGTCGGTCACTCTGCGTCCCCCTCGCATTTACCGTGTCCCTTCGCTCTCTCTCTCCGTCCCTCTCTCTCTCTCTCTCTCTCTCTCTCTCATACACACACACACACACACACACACGCGCACACACACACTATCTCTTTCTTTCTGACATTTCTATTTATTTTTCACATTAGGATTTATCTCTTGAGATCTCTCCACACAATACAAACGCCGGCTATTTTTACAGCGGGAAAGAAACAGAGTGCTGTTGTTGTGTTGATATGTGTGTGTGTGTGTGTGTGTGTGTGTGTGTGGTCGGAGAACGGAGCGTGAAGGTCACGAACGAACGGGTGATGTCCATCTGCCTATGTTGCTTATTACACGGCCCCCGAGCCAAATGTCTATGAAGAGCAATACAAATAGAGAGAGAGAGAGAGAGAGAGAGAGAGAGGTAGAGGTAGAGGTATAGAGAAGGAGAGAGACGGGGGGAGGACAGCAGTCAACTTCAGGCTGGTCCTGAAGGTTATACAGACCCAAGATTGGACACAGGGAGGAGGGAAGTTTAATCCCCGCGCCACAGTGCGGCGTACTGAAGGGCTAAACACATACACAGGTAGACCGAGGCAGAGGAGACAGAGGAGAGAGAGAGAGAGAGAGAGAGGAGATAATTGAAGCCTGCTAAGAAATGTGCATTTCTATCCGGAGGGCAAGACAAACCCGCTTTGTAGTTGTACTTCATCGCTTCATGTGAATGTGAGGGGAGGTTTTACTGGCACATGTTTTGCTTATTGCTACCCTGGCTGGGAATTACCAACGTATATTACATTGAAAGCCACCAAAATACCAGTGGGTAAATTAGGCCCAGTTTGAAGTATAATGACACGATTTATAAGCTGCTCCGGTTCCATGATGAAGTAATGGTTTGATCTGTTGGCTCTGGCATCATGTTTTCTAATTTACCCTCTATTAGCTTTCGTTATACCATTTCTTTTTCCGGAGAGAGGGAAAAAAACCTGATTATTTAGCTTGTTGAGCGAAACTAAGCGAGCGCATTGATAAATCGTGGTGCTAAAGATAGCGGTGTGTGTGTGTGTGTGTGGAAGCCCCTCACCTAGACGGCCAGGAACAGGCAGATGAGTGATTGTTTTCCATTTATCTCGCCTTAATCGCTCTTGACACCACCCACTGTCTCGACAAGGTGTCTTTGTCTCTGACCGTCCGGGTTGCCCTCGGCCAGCCAAACAACCAAAGTCAAATTGAATCCAGAAAGGGGGGGATTTTTAAAGGGAAAGATAAGGGGGGCAGATATGCCTTAATCATCGTTTGCTCTTGATTAGAAAATCAATGGCCTTTGATGCCAGAGTGCATGTCTGCCTTTGGAGTTAAGAGTGTGACAATTACGGTGTGGACTGGGAAATTGGGCTCTAAAGAGGAGCTATCTCTTTGTTGTGTGGATCCCCCATTCTTTAATGCAGTGAAAAGTCCCCCTCTATCACATAATGTCTGCCTGTCAAAGAAATTACTTTTTCCTTCGCTTCTGTGCAAAACTTTGTTGAAGAAGAAATGCTTGGCTTAGCTCAGGAAGCTGTAGGAATTTCATAGTTTATGGAGCCGACTTCCGGAGTATTTCCTTGATTTACGTAACAGATGAGGAATAAAGTTGTCACTCAAGTCTCAGTGGCGGGTTTTTGAGATATACGCCGAAAAGAGAGCCTCTTTGATGGCTTTCTAGGCACGGCTGTCTGGAACGTTTAAAGCGGCTGTGTTTGCCGGGTTACTGTTACATACGGCGCCGTTGATAAGGAACCCGTGCACCTGTGAACTCTGTGTGGACAAAATAAATAAAGGTTTCCGACTCGACACGGCTGCAGTTTCACTGAATGGTGTTTCAGTATATATTTGATCAACATTGTCCAGCTTGTGTTTGCGTCATATCATCAGCTTCTGACGTTTTTTTGTTCTTGAGCGATCAATGTGTGATTAATGTAGACACTTCAATGATAAAGTCAAAAAATATATATACCACGCCACATGGATCGACTATTAGACTGTGCTTCAGCCGACAGTCTGTCACATGTTCCTGTCCTGCTCTCTCTCTCATCTCTCTCTCTCATATTTACAGTCGCAGGTTAAGGGCACTCATGCTCTCCCTGCCTCTCATCCACATGCAGAGGGAGATGATGAGGTTCACCAGCCATATTCTTCCTCCTAATCCTTTGTCTGCGTGCCACGCTGCCGTTGGACTTGCCGTGTTTTTTTTGCCATCTCTGCATATCGATCCTGTTTTATCGTCACTGGCACCCCCCGCGCAATAAACCTGCAGGAATATGGATGAGGTCTGGTCGGCGGAGGGGGGGGGGGGGGGGGGTTTGCTCTGCTGATTAATATGCTCTGCATGAGGATATGATGGAAATTCACACTTATGTGCCTCGTGTGCACACCGGTCTCAGTGCGGAGATCTCACTTGTGTAATGCAACGAGGGGAAGCTCCGGGAGGTGGAAGGCGAAGGGGGGCGGGGGTCCCTAACTGCTACGTTAAAGCCCTGCAGTCATGCTAGCTAGCCATGTGCCCCTGCCCCGACCCCTGCCCCCCACCGTGATCCCCCATCCCTGCACACCGCTTGAGGCAGTGTGCATAATCTATTGATTTACGATTCAAATGTCGAACTGACAACCCCTAATCAGTGTCGGGGTTGGCTATCTCCAAATGAACCCCCCCCCCTTGGTTATTCCCGTGTGCGTGAGCGTGTGTGTAGGCCTACACGTCTACCTGATAGATCCTGGATGGTCTTCTTGGGGGGTGGGGGGGCGAAATAAACCAAGTCCACTGGACCTGAAGAGGGGTAGGACAGATTGGATTCCACTGTACTTTGTTCGGTCGTTCACTTACACCCGGACAATTATGTTGAGTTATTTGACACGCTAATAAAATAAACCTGGAAACAAAATAGGGGGCAACGCAATTATTTGAGCCCTGTTACTCAGTGTCAGTCCTCATGAGGGGAGTCGATGTGAATCGTGAGTTCGTGGACACGTGAGGAGATACACCAGCGCTTCTCTGCAATGTGAGGCGAGGTATCCAGTGGCCTGGAAGATTCCCAGAGTGTTGTTTTTTGTGTGTTTTCTTGTGGGTTATCGATGGCGCTGAGGAGGTGACATTCAGATAATGTCACCTCCTCTGGTTTTTGTCGGGTTTTTTTTGTTGGTATGTATGAGGGCCATCCACACAACGCTACTCCTCCTAATGAGATCCCCTCTCCAGCTGTTCGAGACACGACCAAATAATAGGCCACCTCCAGCTCTATTTGACTTCCCTGGCTAAACGCAATCAATTCACACGGCTGCCCCGGCGCGTTCCTGAGCCAGGCCTGGGTACACCTTCATCAGAACCACTGCATTATTAAAGAGGAGCCGGCCGCTGAGGTTACAGTTGGCCGCGTCTGCGCGAGCCGCGGCAGCGCCGCTGCCCTTGACATGTTCCCGGTAGTTCTGCCACTGAATAAAAGCATCATTTTAGCAGAATTAAATAGCCATAACAACCGGCCTCGGCCCCACCGGTATCTGTCACCCGCAGTTGTCGGGAGTGAAGTGTGTGTGTGTGTGTGTGTGTGTGTGGGGGGAGGGGGCAGCAACCCTTCCCCGGGGGAATGGCTCCATCCATCACGGCCCCCTGGTGATATTTCTTTCATTTCTACCTGTTACAGCCCCTGGTTCTTGTTGCCCCGTGGACCAGATTAGTGATTGAGCACTAAAACACAGCGGGCCGGCCGCCACCGCCGCCGCCGCTGCAGCCACCGCCATGTTGGCCACTCAGACACCTAGATTAGAAAACGGGGGTTCCTTACAACAAGCGGTCATGGAACCCACCCCCTTCCTCGACGCCACCATGTCACCAACACGGAGACGCATGCTCATACGTGTGTTAATATCGCCTGTACCCACCAAGGCATGTTTGTGTCGATGCCGAATGCGATTCTTCGAGGATATAAATGCACACGATGATACGGTCATCACGTGACACAGTGCATTCTGAATATAATATACAAGCACTTGAGGTCACTGACGCGTCTAAGTGTTGGCCATTGAATGGTCAGCTAGAGTCTGTTATTCCTTACCTCATTATTATTACAGCCCTATCTGGATGTGGTTATCTGTGGTATAATTGCACGGTCGTTGGGTTGCATGCTAACGCTACGATGCCCGCCACATGCATTTGTTAATATGCATATTTTTGATCGGCAGTGATGGCATGGTCGTTGAACATAACCCTGTTTGGTGCTGGTTGCTTCGTTTGGGAGAATGCCTGTTGGCACTGGAGTGTAATCCATGGAGCACACTGAGCTCACAGCGTGGCGGTGTGTTCCAGTGTGGCTGTCCTGCTGTGTGACGGTAATGATTGCAGGTGTGTGTACGGAAGCCACTTGTTGGCTTGACGAGACATAAACACACACACCACACACACACACGACACACACAGCATGCATACACACACACACACACACACACACAAACTCATATTTACACCGCCGACATTATTGTTTATATTCTGAATGATAGGTCTGTCACACCTCCTGCAGTGTAGGCCTTCAAATTGCATATGCGCTGATATTTTGTCAAAATATCACGTGTACACATGTGCACTTTACTATTGAACCATATAGGAATATTGACAAAGGAAGACACATTGATATGCAGATTGGTTTATTCATGTGCTGAAATACCTACAATAACAAATTTAGATTGATTCGGTGACTTCTCACACAAGGAGATTACTATTTGTATAAATATATGTGTTTAGATTACTTTCTATTCACAGATTATTTTTTTCAACAGGACTGCAATTTGTATCCGAAGCAAAGAGCTATCTGACAGACCATATACTGTATATATACAGACCTTATATAGCACAGAGTTCCCGGGGTCCATATATGAAGCTGGAAAAATATCCATCGTTCCCAAGTTACCGGGGGGGTCTGCCAAAGTTTCACAATCCTTTAATTAGGATATTTAACACATATACATTACGACGAGACTATTTTAATGCGTAGACATTCTATGTGAAATATGACGAGTTTTATTCTAGTGTAAAGTGTATTATTCACTCTTGTCGTCCCCGGTTCGCCGTGCGTTTCCGCCCAGCACCTGTGTGCCCGGTGATAAGGCGGTTATAGCCATGACAAGGCCCTGTCTCCATCCAGCCTGGGTCTCCTATTGCACCGCCCGCCGCCCGCCCTCCCTCCCTCCCCTCCCTCCCTCCCAGGGCCAAGAACAATAAGCTGTAAATTGCGCCACGGCATCTTCGAGGGCTGATGCGCCGCCCGTGAACGTGATGTGATTGGGTATCGATTCACGCCACAACACTAAAATTGCCTGCCTGGCGACGGCCACAGCCCACGAGTGACAGCTTAGGTACAGGACAGGAGTGGCGGCATGGTGTGTGTGTGTGTGTGTGTGTGTGTGTGTGTGTGTGTGTGTCTGTGGTGTGTGTGTGTGTGTGTGTGTGTGGGCCCGGCGTCTGTGTGAGAGGATGCCTTCTCTCTTCTGATCACCGACCTCTCACTGGGGGGGCTGGCTGGGAGAGGCTCGGGGAGCAGAGACAGGTCCTCCCCCGCTGAGGGGCGAGAGAACAGCTTCATACACAGCAATCTAATACACCACAGGAGCTAGGCGTCCTCCCCCTTTGTCAGGAATTTTCTATCCATTTACAAAAAGCATGTAAACGTCCTCTTTCCATTAAAACGGGCCGTGATATTTGCACATAGACAGTTTTTTTTTAATCTGTTGATGTTTTAACATTTGCAGCGTTAAGCAAAGATGAGGGAAGCTTTTTCGCTGGCTTTTCAGTTGAAAGCAGTAGTGACACAGTGCTGTCAATCTGCATATGATTAAAACATACCCTGGATCCTGTTGGAAGATGAATAATGCAAAAGAAATTGCTTGTGTAATGAAGAAATGGAAAATAATCCCACCACAATTAACTCTCCCACATGCAGCCCCTGTAACACAGTCATGCTCCGTCTACTAGGACACGGTGTCCAGCTGTGGCAGATCTCAGGCGGAGGAGACAAGCGGGGGGCTTAAGTAACATTATCGAGTTACCCGGCGTGTGCACATCTATACGACGACGCGCTCCGTGAAGTAAACATTACACGTTACACACGGCGCTCGGGAAGACGAGAAGCGGTGTGTGTGTGCGCGATGCACCGCTTTGTGCTGGGTACGGTATATACCGAGACTATATAAATATGTGATGGATCATCACGGTGCCGGGGCTATATATAGCGGAGATAAGATGTGATGCTTGCTATATTATCGCCTCGGCCTTTTTTTTTCGTTAAGTCTGCAATTAAGGATGCGCGGTCGGTGGCGGAACGCCCCTTCGCCAACCGCCACGTCGGTGCAAGTCCGGCCCTCGGGGGCCGAGTGCGAAATGAAATGCGGAACGACACCTGCCTGCGGTTGCTTAATCACGCCCTGATCCTCCCTTAAGTGGTACAGCTTAGCCATTCTTAGATGCACACTTTTGATAATGCCCCGCGCATTACATTCTAAATGGGAGTCAAGCATCACAAAGCATATATATATATATATATATATATGTATGGCTCCAACTTATTTCATAGTCGATAAATCTAACGATTGGTTTTCAGATTCATCGATTAGTCATTTAGTCCACAAAATGTCACATCAATAATAGCCCAAATGTCGATGCCTCACCTTTGTGTGCGTATCCGACAAGCAGCAGCCAAGAAAAAATAAAAACAAGTATTCATTTTATGACCCATAGACTAAATATAAAATTTGTAATTTCTCTAGTGTCCAAGCAGCCAACGTTTGGTTATTTGTACGAATCGATTAGAAAACTGTGATTCGATAAATATTTCGATAGTCAAACGACTATCCGTTGCAGCCCTATACAGATATACAGTATATAAATATATATCTATACTTATCTAGTGTTATCTATAGTAACTTATCTAGCATCTGGCTGCTGTGCCCCCCCTCCCCTTGGACTCTGTCGGCGTCGGTGGTGGAGGGAAGCTGGCACCGCCTCCAGCTCCCCTCCACCCCAAACGCAAACAAAAGCGTGATTTAAAGAAGAGGGAGGCTAGCTTACGGCTTGATGTATGTGTATTTTGTTTCAAAGCCGGGGAAGCATGATGAATTGTGGGGGTCCGACCGGCACCGGAACGGTCCCCTCGTGTGCCGTGGCGGACGGGGGACGGGGGGGGGGGGGGGGGTGGAGTACGACGACACAGTGTGCTCGTGATATGAAAGAACCGGCGGCTCCTTAATCATGGGAAGTTAAAAGCGGTCCTGACAATATCTCTGCGGTGTCGCCACATGATAAGCCCTGTCTTGGAGGGATCGGAAATGGGGCACAGGTGAGACATTATTCTGTTGGAAGAATAGGAATTTATCGACTCGACTCCAAATGACAAACATAAAGCAAACAAAGTCGGCCGCTTTGAGTGGCAGGCGCCGAGGGGATTCGGTCCCTCGCCCCGCCCCCCCCCCCCCCCCCCAAAACAAGGCGATGTTGATGGAGAAGACTTCCATGTTTATCCAACACGTCCCGCCGCATGCAGTTCACGTGTAACCTTCACATGAACAGTCATGTTCAACCGGTCTGTGTGTCTATGACTTTGTCTGTCTGTCTCTGTGTTTCTATATGTATGCGTGTGTGTGTGTGTGTGTGTGTGTGTCTGTCTGTGTGTCTGTCTGTCTGTCTGTCTGTGCGTCTATTTGTCTGTCTGTGCGTCTATTTGTCTGTCTCTGCATCTGTGTATCTGTCTGTGTGTCTCTGTATCTGCATATGAGCGTATTCCTATGTGTGCTGTGTGTCTTGTGTTCCACCACAGTCTGGTCATTTGCTGTTGAAGCTATTAATTTCCTCAAGTCTTCTGCTGCAGTCGTGCAATTCATTTGCTGTTACTCCCCCCCCCCCCCCCCCCCTCTCATTAGACTGTGCGGTCTGCATGCCGAGGGGAAATATTGACATTGTCAACAACACCGCTCATTGCTGCTGAACATACACCACACGCTTTCTACATACCGGCCGGAATTCGAGGGCTCATTCCGACCCTGGGGATGGAGCAATCGCAGGCTAGAATTGGACAGATTTTTCGGGGCCACACTTTGTGCGGAGAGGCGAGGAGATAGTTGCCGCTGACCCGGCCAATTTGATGCGTATGTTGCACGGAATTATTGACTAGCTCTTTAGTCTGTGGCTCCCCGAGGAGCAGGTAATTGTCTCGCTGTGTTTCTGTTTAAACCAACTCCATTTTGACAGTGCAGCGCCTCAAATCAACCATGGAAGCCTCAATGATGGAGAACATTTGGTATCCATGGCGATCCATACTGATCAGAATACGTCCACCGTGGTAAACGGCCCGATAATGGCCCCTGATTGGACTCACGTGTTGACTTCTCCGTAAACAAAACAAAGTGAGAAAACAGAAACGTTTGCTTCGATGTTTGACCTTAAAATCAGCACATTTACCGCACTGTTTTCAATGTACGTTTTAAAAAAGAAATACACACCATTCACAATTGATGAATCTTCTACTAAACTTGGAGTATGGCGGTACCTAGTGCAAATCACATCCCCCATCCCCCGCCACACACACACACACACACACACACACACACACACACACACACGTTTTTAAGTTGATATTAAAACCAGATTTGAAAGAAGACATTTTCAATTTGTAGATGCAAAATATTTCACTGCTTATCTTTTGATGACTTGCATCTAATTTGGAATTAGCATATCCCAGTGAAGTGTACAGTAATTGGTCTTTGATGATTGGTCGGCCGGTAATAGATGGGGGACTGCCTGGTCTCCCCGCGCCTCTGCCTCTCCCTCTGCCGGAGAATCACACGGCATCTTTGATGTGTGCTTTGACCAGCGGAGCATTGAGCAAGCACTAATATTACGCTGACCTGAAATGAAAAGGATTCGAAGGCATCCGAGCCCCGCATCCGAGCCCCGCCCCGCGACAAAAAGAGGCTATCTCGCCGCACGGCAGACATTTTGTTTACTTTTCTTTCTTTCTGTTCTGCTTTTTTTTTTTTTTGGTTGCTGTTCCTCCCTCGGTTGTTGGGTGTAATCCTAAAAAGGCGTTCCAAGCCCTGAAACATTTCACACATTTCTCTTTTTTTATGGGAGAGGTGAGATGCTGAGGCGGCAGAGCAGCTGTGTTTCGTGGGCTTGTGGATGGCCGTCCTCAGCCCACAACCATTCCCTCGCCTTATGTTCTCCAGAACATCTCCTTTGTGCTATATGGCAAACACACAGGAGAGAGAGAGAGAGACAGAGAGACACAGAGGGCGAGAGAATAACAATAGATAGTGTAAGCGAGGGACGGGAAAATACTATTCTAATTCCACAGCCAAGAGCCACATAGATTGCTTTTGTTTTATTGCGGCTAAAGGTGGCACGGGAACTTTGCAATTATTTGCACAATTAGTTGTAATTATGGTATAAGCATTTATCTCGCACGCCCAAGAACTTCCAATGTGTATTCTTCAAGGGAGAATCGAAGGAATTAATTTGGATTGTTTTCCTCCGAAAAGTGCCGATTTGTTTGCTTGACGGCAATTAGCCGCTAATACCTGAGAGATCTGCCCGCCCCGCTCAACCCCCAGCGTTGCGCCGAGTTCCGCCATGATCACACAATTAATGACCGGTAGAGAGCCGTGGCAGGACTACAGTCGTTTTTTGCAAGGCGCCGTCACACAGACGACACGCCAAACCGCCGTTATTGTTGCTTTCGCTCGTGAATAGTTTGCTTTTTGTGTGCGTGGGGGAGCATTGTGAAACATAAATGATGATTTGAGGTTACATTTGTCATCTGTTCTGCATGCATTATCTCTTTTTATGGTTGTGGGCCTAATGGTGCCCAGGCAGGCACCGCCGGCCTCAGAAAGGTCTTTGTCCTCGCGGGCTTCTCTCCTTCTTTGCATATGTCATCGCATGACAACCAACAAGTTGAACATCGGTCGTTCTCAGAGGCTTTACAGATAATTACAGAAATGGAACGAATTGTAACGAGGCCGGTGCATTTTATCACGGCGCAGACGCTCATGAAATTAATTAAATATGTGCTAGAACGTCTATACTACATCACAACTAATTGCGATTACTTTTGCATCATTAATGTTTATATTTATAGGACTTTGAAACTGTTGAAATGGAGCACATTTTGTCGTTTTGTTGGCCATAAAGCGAGCCTGCATCTTGATGCAGTATGGGGGAGGAATGACTCCTGACTTCTGACCACATGAAGGTTGTGAAGGTCTTAATTGACAGCAAGTGGAAGAAGACAATTGGCCTTCAGTTACAATAATGATTACCGGCCCACGACTATTAACGACTCTAAAATACAGGTCTGGAAACATGAAAGTGGTCTTTATTGAGCTATAAAATGTACGTTGCATTGTAATCATGTTTTCCTCTGTTGCTTGCCATTTACTTACAGGAACGCACACACACACATGCACACACACACACACACACACACACACACACACACACACACACACTTTCGGTTTTTCTATCACAGCTAAACCACATTAAACCACCACTTAGGCCAAGTGCATGGAAGGCATTGGGGTAACCGGGTGGTTATTGATCGCCTGATCAGTACCGTTACATAACATGGAAAACGAATATATTACATGTATCTTTTGTTCGATGGTAATTTACATTTAGTTTGTTTTACTGTTAATCTCTTTAACACAATGCATGCAACCTTGATTTCTTCTTTTTAGTGAAAGTCTTGTTTTTCTGTTGTTATTCTATTGTTGTTGTTGTTGATGCTGAGTCTCTGGTCCTCGTATATATAGGCTGACATGCCTTATTCTGCTTCAAACAACAAAACAACATAAACTAAAAAAAGACAAACGCACCATTGTCTCGCGACCACCTCGGCTATCGCCGCTGAGTTTGTATTTAATGTCTCTAAATTGTAATGAAAGCATTAAAAACATAAAACATGGGTAATAGGACGGCGAAGGCGTCGCCGGTGCCTAGCTTAGTGTACACCCTCATTTCCCTGAGAGGTTTTCAAATGAGCAAACACTTAATTCATGGTGTAGGGTCCCGTGTTAAAGCGGAGGAGATCGCGCCGACCGCTTCACAGCTGTGGTCTGGCCGTGTCCAACTCTAGAAGGTTGCCAGCATTGTTTATTTCTGTCAATCACTCGTCAATTAAGTGTTGTGATTCGCCATTAATATTTGAATGCCACTAATTGTGAATGAGATGGACTTGACTTAAGAGTGCTCAGTTACACATGTTCTTACTACACCTCCTTGCTTTATTCTTTTTTTTTCCAGAGACATCCATACAGGTGCCATAATGGCTTATATTGAGCTTGACCTCTGATCCATGACCTCCTGCATACGCTTGGTAATCATTTCACTTTTTATTTAATGCATTATGATTGATTTTCTCCTTTTTGCCATTATGTGTCACAGCCATTTCCATGCTATATAACACAGGCCTTATTTACAGTTGTCTTTATATTTCTTATATTTCTTTACCCTTCTCAATTCTCCTCATTGTTTGCTGGCTTTTATTGTTTGGATTCCCGCGGAATCCTCGCCGGCGCCTCTCGCACGGCGCCTATTCATGTATGTTTTTCTTATTATTTGTAATTTCTTTGTTCTGTTACTTCTGCCATCCCTGAGCCATTATCTTTACACACAACATTGTTTTTTTCTCCCTCTCATGGTTAAACCCATTCATCATATTTAAACAATATTTTCAAATTCCCAATTACCAGGTTAAAATTCCTTGTTACTTGAGGATCTGCTCTCTCTCTCGCTTTAACTTTTCCCTTTTCCATCCTCTTCAAAGCTGTTTCAGCGCGTGGGTATTCTCTATACGTGACAGACCCGACACAACCAGAATATCATGAAACAGAGATGGGGGGGGGAGGGCTGGAATATATACAATACTCTCCTACTCTCCTGCCAGAAGCACATCCCACACGGTCCACATCCCAGCTCACAAAGGTAGCTTTGCTTTTGCGAAAACCCCCTCCAATCAATGTTACTCATGGTTGCCGACCGCCACGCCGGCTTCCATGCTCGCTCTCCGGCGGCCAATGGGCAGATGGCCGGCGGGGGGGGTGGGGGGGTGGTGGGCGGAGCATCGCTGGAGTGTTGATTCCGGGGGAGCTTACCGGGAACGGGAGGCCGGGGTTAAACTTTGCGAGAGCTGGCAGCGGCGCGAGGCGAAGGTGGACGAGACGCAAGGTTGCCACCGGGCGCAGTAGACTTGCTTGTCTCAGCAGGGTAAACATCACCCCCTCATCTGCACACAGTAATGACTAACAGAGCGGGACGTGCACAGGAACACTATCAGCGCCCGCTGCCTTCTCCTCCAGCTCCTCCTCCTCCTCCTCCTCCTCCACCGCCTCCTCCACCTCCTCCTTGCTCTCGCCGCCGCCACGGGCCTCCTCGCACGCCCTCCTCCTTAGACTCGACTCGCCCGAAACACAGAGGTCCCCTCCTCCCTTTTGCAGAACTTGTGGACATTGGGTATTAGCCTAACAGCGCCGTGTGTGTGCCCTGTCACCTCTGCTTGGTGTGTGTCTGCAGTGACAAGGTCACGTCTTCAAGCCGGGGGGGGGGGGGGGTGGATCCATTGTTTACGATCCTCAGTCAATACAGGGCGGTGTGCTTTCAAGAGACAAAGTGATTCTGCACACATGTACACACACACACACACACACACACACACACACCTGTCAATTATATCAGCGCTAGTATATCATAATGAAATAGGTAATAGCGAGCGTTGCAGAGTCCCGTTTGTGTGACGGATTTTGTTTTAATTGGTTGTCGTCTCTTACTTGCAACATTAAGGCTTTTAACTGGAGGGAGAGACACCTAAAATAGCCCGACATTACGGTAACATGGAGCACATTAGTGACTGTAATAAAAATCAATGCAAGTTAATGCAATAACAAACCAGCAATCCAATTATTGTCATAGCGCGTTAACAAATGTGTTCCTAAATAACATCAGCATTGTTGCTGCAGACAAACAACGGTAGATGTGTACTGCTAAAACACCAGTCAATCAAATTAACTGGCCCTTCTATGCCGGCCAATCTGAAATATAACAGCGAACATGATGAATATTACATTTTATGCAAACCCTGTAGTTGTTGTAGTGGTGTAGTCGCCCGAACCTCCGTCGTGTTGGTTCCAATTAGGGGTCCACTCCGCAGTGCTGCACATGCTGGTGTATACAAACACAGACAAATTTCACTTTAGTTGCACTTTATATATATGCAGCACTTTTTGGTGAGGCAACAATTTTTTTTCATGTGCAGCTTAACAAAAGGATCTTGAACTTTCCATTGTAGGAAGGGCACAGTGGCGTCTTTGAGCAGGGTTGACTCCTACAAAGGGGAACTTCGCCGTGTCTTTCAACCTTCTCCGGGTCTTGTGAGGGATATAGTGTTAAAGGACGCCTTCGGTTCTTGCCGATGCTCTCTGTGTGTCTCTGGGGCGCAGCTCACCGGCAACTCCAATCATTTGTCGAAAGTTTGGGATGAGACTCACGGAGATCTGGGTGCAGGAGGCAAGATGGAGGAAAGGTAAACATTGTTCATTTGCATACCCTAATACCCACAGTGACATGACGACAAAGCCGGGGTTGGAAAGCCGCATGTCCTCGCGCTGCGGCAAGGCAACGGCCTTCACCTCATCCCATTGTGCGCTTGGATTTCCCTGTCGTGCTAAAAATCTAATTAATTTAGATTGAGGAAAAGCTAGTGACTGTGAGAGTGCTGGAGCACCAGCTACCTTAACCATGCAGAGAGCAGCGGACCGGAGGACTTGTAGACATGCAGTGGAGCTGAAGAGCCCGGGACTATCTGGAGACGAGCGCTCGCCGTGCCCCGGTGATGTGCGAGACAGGGGGGAACAGAGGGGATTATTGTTCGCATATACCCAGAAAAGACCATGAATGCCAATGATTCTTCAAAGCAGGAGGTTTCTGGCCCCCGTTGATGCGTGTCAGTACGATCCAGTGCTGCCAGCGCAGACGACTTAAGATTGAGAGGAGTTGGAGTTGATGGTTCCCCCCCAGAGCAATGATTCAACATCCGATAATGAAGAAATGCTATTTTCGGTGGAAGCCACAACCCACACGAGTGGCGAGGAGAAGATGGCAGCAACACAAACACATAGCTACAAGAATACCAAAAAGGCCAGAATGCAACACAAGGAAAATCAAACATTGAATGCACTCATCCAAATGGACTATTTAATATACTGGCATAGCACTTCCCAAGTACACCGAGGAGACATGAGAGCACATGTCCATGCATCCTCACACTTTGTTTAGCCTCTGCACAACGGAGCGTCTTTGTGAAGGTTGCTTTCCGACCCGATGCCATTTTGTCCATTCCAAACCCAGGCCGGTAGTTGAGCTGCACTCTTCTAATGCCGTCTCGTTGCGTGGCCAGCAGGCCGCACGGTCTGCAGGGCTGATGCACGAGCGCTTGCGTGCATCAGCCTTGCAGTCCTTGTCCCTTGCTGACGGACTGTTTTGTTAACTCCACCGCTGTATTCCAGTGCCTGATTAGATGTCACTCAATTAAAAGCACATTTCTGTGCAGAGATAGGGCCTCCCTGGTTGCCATGGATGCCAGGCGAGCGGTAGTGGAAGCGCCTAATGTGTCTCCCGGAGCACCATAATGAAATATCCACGCTGCACCAGCAGAAATACACCGGCAGCCCAAACTTTCACACCCAATCAATGAGAGCTGCGTTACTGGGAGGTTTCCCACTCCCTCCCTCCCTCCCTCCCTCCCTCCCTCCCTTCCTATTCATTGGAAAATTAAAAAGGACGTGTCTTGTAAGCCACAGAGGACTCCCATGTTATAGTCAGTGATGAGGTGCACCAGGATTCATAGATCTCCCCCCTAATGCAGCCTCATCTTGGTGGTCCCCGAGCACCTTGATCAGGTACGGCCCCGCGAAGCAAAGATCATTTATAAGTGGTTCATTATTTTACCTTCGGATTCCTCTGTCTGGCATTGATTTAATAAACACTGATGTATCTGCTTGTAGAAAAGAAGTGTCGTTTTTCATTACCCGCATTCGCTATCTTTGTTATCGTGGTTATCTGTCGGGCTCTGGCATTTTAGAAGCTATATATATATATAGCCCCATTGTCATGCGTGTGATGGAATAAATTCACAGGGAAATAAAGTGTAAATCTTCGCGGGAAGACATTCCTTTTAATGTTTGCGGAATTATTCTTTGAAAGAAAATATTGTATTTTATCTGTCTGCCCGCGTGCCTGCTCATCCAGACACGGGTTTGTAAATGAACACACTTTGTTTAATAAAGTTCCCGCCAAACAGCTCTTATTATCCATGAAAGGATTCAACAACGTGTGACACCAACAGTGAGGTACAATAATTAATGATCTATCAATGTGTTGTGATGATTAATGTATTTGTTTTTGCAATTTGATGGGCCCATAAACTGTGCGAAATAGACAATGAGCTTTGCAATTTCCCCCCATTCCCCATGGTGAGCAGGAGGCAGCCTCGCCAAGGCTGCTTGTAAAAAGCAGGCCGTGCGCGCCGCGATGAAAAGACGACCGGCTGCTCAAACTGTATTATTAAGGTTAACTGCCTGTTAAAATCCCTGCCCTTGACCTAGCATCTCTTCAGCCAGCGAGAAGGTTGTTGTTGTTGTTGTTGTTGTTGTTGTTGTTGTGATTGTTGTTGTTTTCTGCTTTAAAAGATTCTCTTTTGAAGTGTTAAAAGCAGCGTGTGGTCAGATTAGGGCCGTTTGTTGCCGGCACATCAAATCAAGATGAAAATAAAATGGAATGATCAATTTGGCGTCCGTTAATCCCTCCTCTTCAGCGGCACGCCATCGATTTTCTTGTTTGGCTTTCCCTGATAACAAGAATCATTTAAAGGTCACAATTCTATGTCTGTCAAAAAAGAAAACAGCCATAAAGCACCGGGAGTAGGGCTTTGAGGCTCGGGGGTTTGCCTGAGAAATAGACTTCATCTCACACCTCAGATGGACCTAACATGGCCTCTCTTTAAACTATTGCACTGCAGAAGATACGTCTTATCAACAAAACAGAACGTCTTCCCGAGTGCAGTTAGGCAAGCAGGTACTCCTCTGTTGAAACGATATGTATATCCCTTTAAGCTGACAATTATCACTGTCTTACTTTTTTAAAAATAATATTCCGATCCAAGCATACATTTTTAATTCAGTTGAGAGATTGCAGACTTTGCGAAAGCTCTGCGGTGACGCGTTTGCTTAAAATATCGCACGCGCACCAGCTAGCTACCCTGATGGACACCGAAGAATATTGCTAACGAGAGGGGCTGCTTTGAGCCCTGCCTCCACTGGCATGACTTTCATATCCCAGCTCCCATCCACGGTGTGAGGGACGCTTCTCATGAAGCTCTGATGGACGGCCTGATTGGCTCCGGAGCTGCCGTCTCCGGGTTTTCTTTCCTCCCGGATTTTGGCATTTTTCCGTATATTTCTTTATTTCTATTTGCTCTTTTTTTTACTTTTCTTATTTCTTTTTCTCTTCGTCTTGCTCCGTCCACTGCCCCCAATTCATCCTTTTCTTTTTTTCTCTCCCTTCATTCGTTTCTGTTATTCGGTTGTAAATGTCAGTGTTGGGCCACGGCGCTCGACAGAACACATATGCTATGAATACAATAACTGTTCAGAGATCACAGCGAGATCAGTGGCTCTGCCGGCTTTCACAAACACCCGGCGCTGACCTTTCCACCGCCGCCGCTCCCCCGGGGCGCGGGGTGCCGAGCGCCGGCGTGCATCGCGGGGGCCGCTGCCGCCGCCGCCGCCGCCGCCGCCGCCGCCGCCGCCTCGGGCACTTAGGATTCTAGGAGAGGAGAGAGGAGACGTCCCCGGAGAGACTCTGATCAAACGGAAAGCGCACACTGTTATCAAAGCATCTGCACTTCTTGTTTGTACAGTTTTGTACGAAAGCCAACAATTATGGTCCGACTTATTCGGTCTTTACTCGGTTTTTGAAAGTACTCGCAAAGTGTCGACAAGTACACAAACACACCCGCACCAAAAAAACCCCTAAAACCGAGATTAACGTGATTAACACAAATTCGTTTGTAAGCATTCGGGGTTGTTTTACAGAAATATGGCTTTTGCTCGTTTAGTTTTTTTTTTTTGCTTTTTGCACTTTGCATACGCAAAACACCTTAAGCACAAGAACATCCAGTCCCAACTCTGCACAGAAAAAAAACCCCCAAAACAACTTTCTTTTTCCAAGAGTTCAAGGAAATCCCGGGTCTCTATCGTTCGTTAGCAGCTGACAACACAGCCGTGTCCCCTGTGTCCATTACAGCGCAGTATATTGGAGCCTTATGAATACTATATGAGGGGGAGCTGAGTGATGTGTGTTGTGCTCCGGTCTCTGACTGAGACAAGGCCCCGCTATGCTAGTGAGGGGAGCGGGGCCCCCAAATAGAAGTACGAGGGATGGGGGGGGGGGGGGGGGGGGGGGGGGGAGTCACGGGGAGGAGAGGAGGAGAGAGGGCGGGAGATCGGGCTCCACTTTAGCTCGCCGGGGTCAATATAAAACCTCATTACTGGGGTGTCATAGAACATTTGTGCACTTTCTGCTCCATCTAGCAGCAATTTTGCTGGATAAGCACTGCTCTCGTTTGGCCCGTTTAAAGCCTTTTCGCTAAAAGTAAGGCCCTGCAAACAGGAAGCCGTCATCGCACAGCGGAGGCCCTGGCAGAGCCTCAAACCTTCCTCCACGGGGGGTCGCTCCATATATGTGCCTCGTCATGCCACGGTCTCGCTCTGTGTGTGTGTGTGTGTGTGTGTGTCTGGTATTAGCATGACTGAGGGGGAGGGAGGGGAGGAAGGGTAGGGTAGGGGAGGAGGGCTACTCTCCACATAATAGACATCGGCCTGACACCAAGTGTGAACCCGGCAATTAATCCTCTAATAACCTAGTTACCACGCGGCGCCGGCTCCCCTGCATATCACGCTTAACTCCGACGGCCTGACATGCAGCTCCAACCTCCGCGGCGCCACCTCACTTTAATTTACTCCCTCTCCTCCCGTACGTCCTCAACGTGATAGAGCTTCTCAGGGGAGGGAAACGAGATTGTTTCGACCGCTTTGTCGTCCGGGAACCGCGGGGGGAAGGGAGAGGCCGGCCGTCGCAGAATGTGTGCTTTTATTCTGTCGTCGTTGTTGTTGTTGTTGTTGTTGTTGTTGTTGTTGTTGTTGGGGTTTTTTTTCTCTCCTCATCTCCTGCTGGGCAAAATGTAATCTCATAAAAGCAGAGTGACATGCTTATATGGCTCCGTGCCGTGGCCGGGCGAACCCGCGGAGACGGTTCAGCCTCTTGCGTCCGCGGTACAACATGGTAATCTCAGAGAGTGGCGATAATCAGAAATTACAGAACCAGACCGGCGGTTACTTATATGACAAACGCCACTAATCTAACGCACACGCACACACACACGTCTGTCTGTGTGTGTGTGTGTGTGTGTGATACAGTATATATATATGTAAACATAAATATATATCGATATTACATACACACACTGAACACACAGCATGTTGAGAACAAAGCTGGTGAATAAAACATGATCGGGATAAGAGCGATACATGCAGAAAATACAGGAAAGGTCAGTAAAAATATCCCGACCATAATTACGGGTGGCGATTTTGCCAGGAACGCACTAATTAAACCACAGACAAATCTCTGCCCACCAGCACCACCACCACAACTGCTGCCCCCCCGCCCCCCCCCCCCCACCACCATCACCACCACCACCACCACCATCACTGCTGTCCCTCCACCCTCCCCACCTCCACCCCTGCTCCACCATAAGCCTGCATATTAATCATCGGGCAGCCGGGAAGAGGCCTGGCTTATCTAGTGGCCTTTTTTATTTTCTAAATGTACTGTAAAGCACAAACACATAAGCACACACACACACACACACACACACACACTCTTTCGCTCTATCTCTGCCCCACACGCACACACACTTGCACGCATGCACACACACATACACACACACACAAGTAAATAAAAATACAAGCAATAACAGCAATAACAGCTCAATGACGGACGACCACCAAGTGCGCCAAGTGGTGGTCGGATGCATCGTGCAAGGAGCACATGGAGCCCAGGCTACCACCACCACTACCGCCACCCCCACCGCCAACACCACCACCACGGCCACCTCCACCATCACCACCACCACCACCACCACCATTACCACCACGGCCACCACCACTGAGGTTCACAGGGCCTCATGGGGTTGTGTTGAGTTCAAGTGTGTGGCGCAGCCCCGCTATGCACCGTAGGAAAGGCTGAATCACTGCTGTGCCCCCCCTGTGTCCGTGTGTGTGTGTGTGTGTGTGTGTGTGTGTGTGGCGCAGATCCATGCCGTTAGTGTCCGTGGGCGTCTATCTTGTTAGTGTCGCGTGGCTGTTGGTGATGGGAGCGACGCTGTTGGTGATGGGAGCGACGCTGTTGGTGATGGGAGCGACGCCCCACACGAAAGTCGACGGTTGACAGAGCAGCGACATGTGCTGAGCAGAATCCAAGATACATGAACAACACGAACCCGGGGTCGACAGATCGACATGGTGCAGGCTTGCATGTTTGTTTGTTTACCAGGAGCCACGATGGCCCTAAAAGATACCGGTCGGCTGTTTTCATCAAAAAAGATGAAAATAATGTTTTGGGCCGAGTCCCGGTGACCTTGAGTGCAACGAGTGATGGTTGATGTGATTCGATAAGAGTAGCGTGGTCAGATTGCATCGTATGTGTGTGTGTGTGTGTGTGTGTGTGTGTGTGTGTGCGTGCGTCTGTATCCACGCGCTTAACTCCTCTCGTTTTATTGCTCGGCTGCTCCTGACAGGCGGGCGAGCTTTCGGAGAATGTAGTCGAAACCACCGGCAGCTAAGCAGCTAACTGTACACAACCCCCGGCGCTGCATGATAAATGGCGAACGTGCCGGATCCATCGGCCCGGCCTGCTTCTCAGCCGCTTGTTCCCGCTCCCCGCTAAACATGTTTTCCCGCTAAGAGTGAAAGCGAAAATCACTGTTGGATATATCAATACCCTCGCCCAAAGAGTCCCTCCCTGCACATTGCCTTTTCTCCAAAACTACAGACTATTTATATTTTGATTTTTTTCGGGGTGGGCGCTGGGTGGGGGCAAAAGCGAACTGCACTGTCGGATGCGTTGATACAGACAGACAGACAGACAGGCGTGTTGTCGTTATTTAGGCACAGATTTACACATTTTTAATATTCAGACCGAGCAGGACCGGCGCCGCAGACTCCCGAGCCGATTGGACGAACGCTGTCAACAAAGATCCGCCTGTTCTGTTCGTTAATCCCGTAGTAACTCCGAGGAGACTTATCGGGAGTCGTGTTTGTTGTGTATGCCCTTTCAGGAACTGAACGTCGCACTTTCTATTCCCTGAAAAACGAGCCAAACTTATGATGTCAGACAAAAAGTGCTGAAAGCAGGTGGGGGCTTTTATTGTTTGTTTGTTTTTTTTGTGTCCTGCCCTAAGCTTTGTTTAAGGAATTCCTGGTGCAAATGGTGTGTTATACTGCACCCAATGGCGTGGCCCATAAACCCGCGCCACCCAGTAAATTAGTTTACACACAGCGGCGCTGTCTGGATGCACTGTCTGAGGCACCGGGACTTGCTGAGAGACTCGCACAAACGTTATATATATATTTTTATATATCGCGCTTCGCTGTGCCGTACGGCTCCTCCGCTCTCTCGGACGGCTCCGGGAGCGGAACCCTCGGGGCCTTAACCCCGGGGGCCCCTAACCGCTCCTGACGGCGGGCGGAGGCCCCCCCACCGGCTGTGCAGGGGCAGCTAAAGAGAACGTGGCCTTGCCTCCACAGTTAATCATAACGCCAACTCACTCTTGCCTGATTGTATTGGCGGCTCCAGGGATCTGCCATAATTGGATCCTTGTAAGTGGGCTGCAGGAGCTAAACAACCAGATTGCTGTTTGTTTATACCTTTTCATATATTAGTAACGTGCCGAGACTTCTCAAGCAGTCTGGGACTTGTCTCACCGTGCGCCGCGCTAATTAGTAATTCATTCTTAACATATGCCTCGATTGTGGCCCTATTCAGCTATTTGTGATTAACTCCACTTTAATTAGAGTCACCGATGCAGACTTTGGCTCTGCATGGACGTGTAGTGGGCACTTTTAAAACACCAGTGGATGGTGAGGGGCCACGTGACTCAGAGGTGCCCTTGGTAGGTAGATAGGCAACTTTCTTGGGGGGGCCAAGTGTTGTCTGGGATTACAAATTACCTGCGAGCTCACGGAACAAAGGGAACAAAAGAAAATGAAAAGAAACAATAAAGATATACATTTTTATTACAACCAAATAAACACAAGAACAATCAAACGATCCCAGTTCAAGGTAAGCCGCTGTCGCGCTGTGCTGCCTATGGACCATGTTTTGTGCTCCCGACGGAGCGTCATATTAGCTTCAAGACCTTGCCACTTCTTAGATTATACAGCGTACAACTTATCATGAGTGCTCACCTCTTTGAGACGGGTCCAAGTCTCTGCCAGCACAACTTAATCAACTGGGACGGCATATTTCTTTTATCAGTTCCTTTGCTGTAATTATTCACCCTAGTCGGATGGTGGACAGCCCACATGTCACCTTGGGGACTGTGTGTGTGTGTGTGTGTGTGTGTGTGTCTGTGTGTGTGCGCACTCACGCACACATATGTGCATGTGACTTGTGTGAGTGTGTGTGTGCACTGTGTGTGTCATATTCAAACGTGCCTCGAACGCGAGATGTCCAATTGTGATCGCGACACGCCACCGGAAACTTCTCAAAGGGATCTGAATATTTTTCCACCGTGTCTTAGGACCGCCTCGTAACCATAAGGCAGTAATTAAAAAGCGACAGCTTTGCCGATTAACGCTCCGAAAGGGTTTGCAGGGGAACACAGGCGGGGATGAGGGCATTAGTCACATGGCCCAGAGTTCCCCCGCAGATAAAGCTCATTTTCTCGAGCAGTAGGGTAGAGGGAGCAGAAAGCGCAGCCCATTTGATTTTGGCCTCAGATGGGGCCCACAGGGGTAGCCGCCGTTTTATTTAAGGTCACTGGGAATAAATGGGTTTCGGGGTGTTTCTGGCAGGTTGCAGTGGCCAGGGCCCCAGACTGGGCCCTTCCAACCCCGCCTGGCCCCCGGCGCCCTCTCCATCTCTTCTCACTGGAGAGCACCGGTCTTTCCCCTCCCCCCCTCCCCCCTCCTCCCCTCCCACCAACCCCCCATGGCTGGATCCCAGGCTAAATATCTCACAAGTCTCCCCCCGCCAATACAGTGTCAAAGAGCCTGTGTCAGAGGCTAATAGCATGTTAAAATCCCCCTCAGGTGGTTCAAAAGGGCAAGTGCAGAAAAACAGATCCTGTTAAAAAAAAGGTAATTCCATTTAGCTCATTAATGGAAGAAAAAAAAAGGGGGTTTTGTCAGGGATGTCACTCTAGGGTTCCATGACACACAGAAGCCCCCCCGCTATCGCCTTTCAGCAGAACGAGTTGCCTTCACAGTTTAGGGGATCCTCCCAGGTGCGGGTACAGATGGATACGGCTGCCGTTTAGGCTTATATATATCGACGCAGCGCTCTGCTTTTGAGGAAACACAGAGAGGGGAGGGGGATGGAGGAGGAGGAGGAGGAGAAGGACGAGGACGAGGACGAGGAGGATGGAGTGCGGCCGGCGCCCGTCACAGCTTGATTCAAAGTGAGAGGGATCGGCGCTTACGATCTCCAGCCAAGGCGCTCCGCTGCAGAGCTGTGAATGTGTGAGCGAGTGGGCCGCCGCGTAGGCGTCGGTGGTGCCGGTGATGGTGGCAGAACACACTACCTTCACACTAACACTCATACGTGCTAAACGGGGGGCTAACTGGCTAACTGTGTGTCGCCGCGTATCTGCCAAGTGTTCTGCCTAATCACTTCGCACCATCCCCAACTTGTTAGCTCCAATTAAATGGCTAATTGAAAAATCGGGCAGCTTATTCCTTATTGGATGCCGCGGATACTGTATCTCTGGACATGTGGCAGGAACTGTGCTTCCGTTCTCACTAACGTTCATTCTTCGGATTAATGTTAAAAGTGCTGAAAGCTAAAAGCATATACCATCATCCAGTGGTGTTGCTTTACATATTTATTTACTTATTAAAGCATTTACCGGCTAAATAAATGCACTTTTCCCCGGTCGCCGTGCACTAACAGCGAGTCCTCGAGTGTTGCTTCTGACTTCCCACACCACAATACAGGAGAATCCAACATTGTTATTGTCTTCAAACATATGCGTGAAGCCGAAGTTGAAATGTGATTATGCAGATCGAGAGAGGAGCCATGGGTACCAAAATGTCAGATGTCAGGTAGGCATTTGGAGGCCCTCGTGGGATGAAGATGATTATCATGGTAATTATTCAGCTTTTTGAACGTTGGGTACGCTGCTGCTGCTGCTGCTGCTGCTGCTGCTGCATAGAACACTGGGAAGCAACACCAGCCCAGGGACCCGGTGTTTGCTGGTGTTGGTGGGAGAGTCTGCCACTCACTTAATAGAAAGAGCTTTTTATCTATTATCAGTGGAGATAAGTCCTTAGCAATGGAAGCTGAGCATTGTGTGTGTGCTTATGTGTTTTAGTCTGCGCGTGTGTGTGTGTGTGTGTGTGTGTGTGTGTCTAATGGGGCTAGTGAGGGGTCTAGTGGGATGCTGAGTAGATAGAGAGAGACAGGTACATGGATGGAGCACCAGAGATGGGTGGGTTGGTGGGTTGGGTGGTGTAGGGGAGGGGGGGGGGACGGGGGGGGGGGACGTGAGTGTACAGGGAGAGGACAGAGGGTGGGCCGCGCACCCCTCCCTGGTCACAAGGTTAACGACTCCTGCCATAAGACTTTTACTGCTTTTAACGGCGGTGCGCGTCGCACGGGGGTCTCCCTGTCACCAGAGCAGGGGCAGGAGCGAGGAGGACAGAACCGGCGGGAGGAGAGAGGAGAGAGGAGAGAGAGGAGAGAGGAGAGAGAGGAGAGAGAGGAGAGAGGAGAGAGGGGAGAGAGAGGAGAGAGAGGAGAGAGAGGGGGCGGGTGCTCAGTCCAACGGATAATGGGCATGAATACGGGAATAAAATTTATCATGCATATTAAACCCCACGCCTGACTTCAGAAAATACAGAGCGCATAAAAGGGGACGCGAAGAACGGGGTGGTGGGGGGTGAAAACAAAAGGAGGAGAAGGAAGCCATAAAAATAGGAAAGCCCAGTGCACCGGCCACCCCGCTCCTCCTCCACCACCTCCCCCACCACCTCCTCCCCCTCCTCCTCCCCCACCCCAGTTGGGAGATAAAGATGACTGATTCCTGCTCCACTTCAAGTCCAATCTCTTTAGTGCTGGAGAGGAAGGCAAGTGCGAGACAGCGAGGGGATTTAGCATGAACCAAGACGCTGGCTCCCTGAACTGGGTTCGGAGCGGTTGAAAATGCAGGCGTGCACCAGACCCACCTCCCCCCCTACCCACCCACCCAACCCAACCCAACCCAAGCCAACCCCGTCTATCCCCCGTCCTCTGAATATTTGAAATGCAGGCGTGCCCCCCCCCACCCCCGCCACACTCACGGTTGCTGTGGCAGACTCTCCCACCAACACCAGCAAACACCGGGTCCCTGGGCTGGTGTTGCTTCCCAGTGTTCTATGCAGCAGCAGCAGCAGCAGCGGCAGCAGCAGCGTACAAACAAAAGCATCCAGGCCAGCGTTCACCCCCCCCCCCCCCCCCCCAAGCGTCACAAAGCGGGGTCAAGTGAGTGGTCCGACGGAACGTGAACGACTTTACAGAACAAGCCGAAGCGGAGGAGTGTACGTAAAAAAAACGGAGCGCTCGACTGTTGTTCTGGTTGAGTTATAAGCGCGGCGACGGGAAATTAAAACCTGACGAGTTTTTAAACGACCTCTCCCTGCAAGCGGGCTAGCGGCGGCCCGATAACTCACTTAATAGAAAGAGCTTTTTATCTATTATCAGTGGAGATAAGTCCTTAGCAATGGAAGCTGAGCATTGTGTGTGTGCTTGTGTGTTTTAGTCTGCGCGTGTGTGTGTGTGTGTGTGTGTGTGTGTCTAATGGGGCTAGTGAGGGGTCTAGTGGGATGCTGAGTAGATAGAGAGAGACAGGTACATGGATGGAGCACCAGAGATGGGTGGGTTGGTGGGTTGGGTGGTGTAGGGGGGATTTTGGGGGGGGGGGGGGACGTGAGGGTACAGGGAGAGGACAGAGGGTGGGCCGCGCACCCCTCCCTGGTCACAAGGTTAACGACTCCTGCCATAAGACTTTTACTGCTTTTAACGGCGGTGCGCGTCGCACGGGGGTCTCCCTGTCACCAGAGCAGGGGAGAGAGAGAGAGAGAGAGAGAGAGAGAGAGAGAGGAGGAGAGAGAGAGAGAGAGAGAGAGGGAGAGAGGAGAGAGGAGGAGAGAGAGAGACAGAGAGAGAGAGAGGAGAGAGTGGAGTGAGTGAGTGTGAGGAGGGCTAATCTACGGTGAGTCTGGTGGTGAACCGACATCCGTAGCACGGGGGACCTTGACCCCGCCGGTCCGCCGCTGAAGGAATAGAGAGAGAGAGAAGTGAAGGGACTCGGCGCGCCGGGCAGCAGCAGACAGTCTAAAAGCGGCTGAGTGAGTCTGCACCAGACTCGGAGGAGCGTTCATCTAATGGCTCCTCACATGCCTTTTGTCCCCACCACCACCACCACCACCACCACCACCACCACGAGGAAAAGGAAACTCTTCCACGATGAATTGTTAACTAGGGTCGACCTAGGACAAGTCGGGCATGTAAACAGCCTGGCTGGCCTTCTAACAAGCTTAAGAGTCCTCCGTTTACGTACGTTCCTTTGCCCGTCGCCCTTGGCTGCCGCTATACATGATGCTGCTTATGGAAGACAGAGGAAAAAAAAAGCCCTCGTACATGCAAGAGTGTATCCAGGAAAAGACTCGCCGCTGCAGATTAATTATACACAATCTGTTTGTGTCTATTTACCCCTCTCTGCAACCCTGCATTTTATCTTATATTATACAACACTATACAATACCATTGTCCCATTAATTTCCTTGCATTGTAGACCAGACTATAGGGCCATTCTCTCTTGTTCTCTAAAATAAAGGATTCATTTTTGTGGCTCTGATATCACAGCAAATGTGCTGATGGACGATGACTACATATAGCCGACTATACACTATGTACTATCAATGTGTACTGTAGTATGCGGTAGTATACTATACCATATACTATAATGGCCTCGTGCCCAATGTAATCGGATGCGAGCCGGACTTTATTTAACATCGTCCATCCGTGATCGCGGGAACATGAGCCCCCGCTCGGGGTGTCCTGTGTCTCCGTGTGTCGGACCAGGGCTCCTTCCTGTGGCCTCACCTCCGTGTTAACCCGCCGCCGTGGTCAGCAGATTCTCAGAAGCTGATCAGATGATAATAATGATAACGGGACCGTCGATCGATGACGACGGGAACCTCGTGGTTCCGGGAAGGTCGTAAGGCCTGCCGTTATCTGGACAGAGGGCGCTGGCAAGGTCGTGCCGGTGCCTTGCTCAAGGACACGGAGCGGGGGGGCCACAGCACATCACAGCGGGGGCTCTGACAGTAAACAGCCGAGCGAAGGGCGGTGTAGTGTTGTTGTTGTTGTTGTTGTTGTTGTTGTTGCTGTTCCTTCAGCTCCGTCTTGTGTGCTGTATTATTCTGCCTTCTGCGGTGCGTGGCTTTGTTTTGACTCACAGCGTTTATGAAAAAAGAAAGACATACATAAATATAATATATAATAAATACATATTGATTTGTCCAAATGAAATAGAAAAGGAAACATGGCTCTGTGTTGCCCACGTTTATTTGTGCATTCTTTTGTCGCCGGCTGTAAATCAGAAATGTGAAAACACATTTCTAATATAGTTATTTACTTTGAGGAGCGTTGCGTCGTGGAGCTTTTTCACTGACAGCGTTCTGTTTTTATTTCTGCCGCGGCCCCCGCGCTTCATCTAATTTCCTTTTGTTTTGGTGTACAAAACATTCTTTCCCTTTTTTCTTTCTTTCCGGGTGAAAACTCAATTACTCAGGCCTTCCCGACGAGGGCTTCGCCGGGGCTGTAGTAACTCCGTATCTGCGCCGCCTTGCCTCCGCCCGCCCTCTCCGGAGCAGATAGCCGACCGCCGGGGCTTTAATGTATTCAAGGCGAGCGTCACCGCGCCTCTGTTAATCACACAGAGTGGAGCTAAACGGCCCACATCAGCAGAGGCTGGCGTGGCCTAAAACACATGGGCCTTATTTATCGAGGTGTGTGTTTTTGTTTGTTTTCAGAGGCTTACTAATGCATTCAAATGAGGGCACAGCGCCCCCAAAGCCAAAGTCACCACCGGGCTCGCTCGCAGCCGGAGCTTTGTGCTTTGTCGTCTCTCCCTGTGGCTTCTCACGCCGCCGCCGCCGCCACCGCCATCGGTTGGTCTCGTTCAGCGCGGCCCATTCTTTCAGGCTTTGTGGTGGCGACGCGGCTCCCCTTTTGAGTCGTGGGGGAGAAAAAAAGAACGGGATTGTCAAGGTCGGAGCCTTTTGCGCTAATTAGCGTTGGCCGCTGAAGCGATACGCCGACGCCCCTCACCCTCGAGGCCCCGTGGCATTATGTGTGTGCGTGCGTCCGTGTGTGTGTGTGTGTGTGTGTGTGTGTGTGTTGTGTTTTCATGGCGTTCACCTTGCCCTTTCCCTCCCACGGCCTCGTCATCAGATCCCCCGCTCCGTAACCCACCCTGCACCCCGGAGTCCAGCGGGTCGGGCAGTCATTTGTGACAAGCACGCCGTTAAAGAGATGTTAAAGAGATGGAGGCGGTGGAGGCACTGGTGATGGAGAGAGACGGAGAGAGACAGAGAGAGAGAGAGAGAGAGAGAGAGAGAGAGAGAGAGAGATACAAATAGAGAGAGAGAGAGAGAGAGATACAAATTGAGAGAGAGGCGTAGATACGAGAGAGACATAGAGGTAGGTACAATGAGAGAGAGGTAGATACAAAGAAGGTGAGAGAGAGAGAGAGGTAGAGATACATACAAATAGAGAAAGAGACAGAGAGAGAGAGAGATACAAATACAAATAGAGCGTGAGGTGTAGATACACGAGAGAGACAGGGTACAGTATAATACAATGAGAGAGAGTAGATACAAAGAAGGCGAGAGAGAGAGAGAGAGGTGGTAGACAAAAAAAAGAGGGATACACAAAGAGAGAGAGAGAGATAGAGGGAGTGTAATACAAGAGGACAGAGAGTAGTATACAATGAGAGAGGAGAGATAGGAGACAGAAGGCGAGAGGAGGGAAGAGGTGTAGAGATACAACAGAGACTAGAGGTACGTAGATCAATGAGAGAGACGTAGATACAATGACAGAGAGAAGGTATGATACAAGAGAAGGAGAGAGAGAGAGAGGTAAGGATTACAACTAGAGGACATAGAGGTACTGGTATGATACATGCAGAGAGAGGTATGATACAAGAGGAGGCGAGAGAGAGGAGAGCGAGAGAGAGAGAGAGGTAGAGAAGGAGATGGGAGGTGGTGGGGAAGCGTTAGCATCCCAGTGGGGCCGTGTGTGCTTGTTATAGCATGAGATCAGACGTAGCGTAGCATAGGGAGACCAAGACAAGGTGAACAGAAGCCAGAGTGAGACGTTTGACTGACTAATTACCGCAACACAAAGCGCACGAGGCAAGAGTTCAGCTCTGTCTTGGGGGGTAATTTTAGGCCCTTCGTTCAGGAGCAGCGGTGTCTCCTCGCGGCTCCGTCTCCGAGCCGCGTTGCCGCAGAAATCATTAAACTAATTCATCATCCTTGACTCCTTCATGTTTTCTGCTGCACTCGTGCTGGAAATGGCCCTTTTAATTGCCAGCCATAGAATTACGGAGGGGGTGGGGGGGGGGGGTGTGGGTTCTTTTAATTTAAAAGTCCTGTTTGTTGGTCCTCCAACTCTGCTTACAATTATGTTCAAAGAATTGTATTACTTTGCCTCGGCTAAATGATAATACGCACATACAGCCTGCAGTTAAAACCCTTTACAGTCATTCTGGTGATCGGCCGGGTTAACTTTCCGCCTGTGCTGTGTCAACATTTCAACATACATCGTTATAACCCGTGGCCCCTGTTGATAGATTACAGCAGAGTTGAGCTCCGCGAGATGAACTCACCCCTGGATATCGATCCGCTCGACGACGACGACAACGTCATACCTGGCCGGGAACTTTTCGTTTTTTATTTTATTTAACTGCGCTTCCGTGCCCACGAGCACCTCGTCCCGTTGTTGCCGTTACGTTAAACACGGCTCATGTGTATTCCACCTCTGCAACACTTTGCTGGTACGTAGCTGTGAAGGAGATATGTTAACAAGTGGGCTCTCCAGGCAGCATCCATAAAGATGCCTTCACCCCCGTTCCAGTAACTCACAGGCGGCCATGACACCCACGCCCCGGTTGTGTTGGTTTATTATGTATTCATGCGCTAAGACCGGGATTTGCCGACACGATCACATGCGACGATCATATTTTGCCCGTGGATTAGCGCTTAACTTGGGCACACCAACAACGCCAACACAACCGTCACAACCTGGCAACCCGGTCCATAACGCTGCTCCCTCTCTCTCTCTCTCTCTCCTCTCTCCTCTACCTCCTCTTTTCCCTCTCTCTTTCTCTCCTGATCTTTCATCTCTTGTCCTTCCTCAGACGTCTCCTCCCCTGTGAATTGTGCCTGCATGCTGTGATGAGCTGCGGTGTTTTTCCCCAACATTAGATCAGTTCACTCATTGGTCAAAGGGCATTCTCGGCTCTATTAGCCAAATCCACTGGCTTAAGGAAATTGGCCTCATCACATGCACGGAGATGTCTTGCTTTAACCTGTTTCACTCCGTCTACGTTCATGTGTCAAAGCTTTGTCTTAAATGTAGAAGGTCCCTCGCTTTGAACTTGCTGTGTGACTTCGTCGGGGTATTTTTTATTCTGCTGCTAATTGCTATTACTAATGGATAATGGATTAGCATTACCCAGACCAATAGAACGCCTCGACATGAGACATGGAGTCCCTGGGGATGCTCTGTAGCTGCACCTGATGCAGTTGTGTGTATTGGATGCGTACACGATAATGCACAGATAATGCCATGAGGCAAGTTTCCATAGTTCACCTATTACAAGAGAGCACGACCGTTACACTGCTGCGTTATTCCAAAAACGTAGACAAATGTCTGAGAGGGGGGTCAAAGGTCAAACAGTGTGTTTTCCTGTGCCACATTTCACCCGCAGCAGCAGCGGTTTCAGGATGGAGGCAATTTACACGGCAATTGTAGATAAACAAACATCGTGATTAAGTGCGGCGCCAAGTTAGCCAAAGTAACTTTTAACTCAGGCAAAGTAATTAAGGCTCTTAATATCGGCTAATTACTTTCATTCGGGCTAATTCAAAGGCTCTTCATTATGTGGCGACGCTAGCCTCATCTTGCTCAAATCAGTGTATCAGGTATTATTTAACGGGGGGACTCGGTAGCACAGAGCTACGGCGCTGATTGGAATCGCGGGAGAACTGAGCATCGGCGTGGCGGGGGCGTTCGGCCGTTAGCTTGTGATGCAGCTGCTCAGCGCACCGACAGGTCAGAGAGTTACGGATTTGCGCTTACATAAACATTAACACTACAGCAGAAGGGGCGGCGGCGGCGGCGGTGGCGGCGGCGGAGGCTATCATAGCCAAGTATATATATATATATATATATATATATATATAACTGTCAAGTAGTACTCGGCGCATCCGATATACTATGTCACGCGCACGGCTCGAGCACTAGCGCTAGCGCCGCGCTACACGGCAACAAACGCATCGGCCGACAGCTGAGAGTTCCATCAATCTCTGCTGCAAATGAGTGGCTGTATTTAAATGGCGCCACTCACGTCTTTTGTGCACTTAAGCAACTGCTTACCACTGCACTTTTACCCTCCTGCCAACCAACCAGCTTCACCTGTATAGATCTCTATAGATACAGTATATGGGTTATACGTCGGTACTCCCCCCCCCCCCCCCCCCGGCCTCGGGTAAACACACTCAAATTACACGGAAACCCAAGTCTATCAATTTCAAAGTATTGTGTAAATATGACATTATGATTCTGGACATGCATTCTGGATGGAGTTATTTGTGGACACCTTTTATCCGCACAAACCCTGGGATTCAGTCTTGCTGATTTTAGAGCACAGAACCAAAGTCACAGTCTAATTGCTATCTACTCTGTCGGAAGCCAAAACTACATTTACAGAACTGGGTTTGTCTAAGAACTAAGTAAGATCCTGTACAGATTAAGCGCAGCATGCAAATTCTGTTCATGCCATTGGCCAAATGTAAGGGAGACGGTTAAAGAAATAAATAAACCAAACGTATGCCAACGTTATCTCTTTAAAACCTTTTAGAACGTGCTCCAGTCGAGCACATGTGTGGTCTCAGCAGTTCTGCGGTGACAGGGCGGCCCACAGAGGACCACTGCAGGTGCTTCTAGGGGGACCGGGTAATGAGTGAGCCGGTTGACGTGGACTCCGGGAGCCCAAGAGGCCTAACGGGACAAATAGTTCCGCGGTGGTGCGGCGGCGGCGGCGTGGCGGATCCTATTCCTCCCATTATTTATTTGTTTCATAACTACCACACTCATTATGTTGTGTGTTTTAACTGTTCAGCTCCGTGCTGTGAAATGAATGTGGTAGGCGCCGATGAAGAGGGCATAGGACGCATTATGCTGATTGGTTATGTGCAGTCACTGGCGCTGAGAATATTTATATTAATATTCAGAGGGTGGAATTGCCCCTACGTGTACACTAGTCCATGCAGGTTCACCGGCGCTGCACAAAGGCGGGATAGTAAGTATGAACAAAAAAAGTATGGTTCCAGCGTCCTCAGTTGAGAGCACCTGTTTAAAAATAACTTATATTGCAGTTGTAACTACAACTTTACATTACTGCACAGGTGCAGTCATGTATCGTTTATAGCAAACCATAACATTTGGGATTTTAATCGAGAGAAAATAAAAAAATGTAATTTTAAAGCTCGATGCGCAATTTTAATCTGACCGTTTTAACTGTTGTCTGTGGTTGCAGCGGCTGTGAGTATCCAACGTATATGTTTTTAACTCCCTCTGTTCAGAAGATGGATTTAATATATACCATTGTCTTATCCTGATGTGGTATCACATGATGTGTGTGTGATACACACAAGCGTCGCTCCGTAATACAAGACACCGTAATCATTAATTGATTTAGGTGGCCCAATACGATGGGTGAGGAAATCGAACCCGCGGAGGAAACGGCATTTGTTTTGAATGAACACACGACTGTCTGGCTGCTGGCTGTTTAAACCCTCTCAGAGGCTTTGGGCAGGTGGGGGAAGAAAGCGCTTATCCGTCTTCATCGTAATATCAAGGTCACGGCTGGGTAGCTGAGCTAATCTCCTTCCCTTCATATCTCTTATGGAGCGAGAGAGCTGGCAGGCTTTGCGCGCATTAAGCCCTCTCCAGCCAAATACAGAATATGACGTCTGCTCCACACAAGACAATATGGAGACAGGCGACACCGAAAATGATATCTCCCTCCTATTTTGATACAATGACAAATTTGTACCAAGCGCTGCGCACATCCACACCCAGACAACATCTGCTAACTCCGAGAAGGAGATAATCTATGCATATTGTGGTTATGCGCCAAACTATATAATGTTCAGCATCTGCCTCATTATGCATGGAAGGAACCATTTTGAGAACATATCTTATTTCCGAGCTGCATTATAACCGTGTTAAATATCACGCCAGATGCTCCGGATGTCCAGGATCAGAACACAAAGGGGACGCGGGAGGGTGGACGGCCACACACGGTTGGAATGAGCGCAAGGTCTTGTCCTCATTGTTCATTAGAGTTCTGAAAGAGTAATTAACACGGCTTTAAAACACAGCTTTTATAGATCACCTGCTGTCCCCCAATATCATTTTTGTGATTGCGCAGCAGAATACAAAGAGAGGCATTGAAGCCAGCGTTTGGCACCCAAACCCCTTGCAGGATCAGTAACTCTCCAATTAAAGTCATATCTCTCTGTCCCCGCGCTTTGGCACCAGAGGCCCCGGCAGCAGATCCCAGAGCTTGTATTGTCTCTTTGAAAAAGAAGGAACACTTCTTTATAATAAGGCCATAGCCTAAAGATAAACAGCCTGATTGCACTCGTGTCACTCACAGCACAGACCCAGGCGGGTAGACGACCGGCGTTGTACGGTGGGTGGCCTGGAGTCTTCGCACGACGATGAAAAGGGACGAATAGTTCTCATCAAAATGCCGAAGAACGAAAGGGTCCAGAATGTCCCCTTGACTAACTACGCCGGGGCCTTCATCACAGACTCACGGATGTCGTGGGGCCGCATCGCCTCCTTTCATCGTTGGCTCCTTGCTTTGCCTTCGCAATATTCACAAATATATTTGTCATGTCTGGGGCCGAGTAAATATTATCATCCGACGAGCAAACAAACAGTCTTTTGTGTGGCAGATAAAGGAGGAGCGTCGGCGCCGAGGTTAATAGGAGCGGGCTATTAGCATTGTCGCTTGGTCTGCCGGGTCTGACAGTGGAGCTCAGTTTGAGGGCCTCTCGCCGTCCACCTGCTTATCAGCCAGATAAATTAACTCTGGCAGGCAGGAGAAGGCAGGTGGGTGCTAGGGCGGGGGGGGGGGGGGGGCAGATTCACACCTATCAGAAGACAGGGGCACCGGGCACAGATCACTGCTCTGTTGACTCTAGTTAATAGCATGGGGCCGCGGTGTAGTCCCTGACAAGTCTGTCAGATTCCTGTCAGAGGTGAGGTCCACGAGATTGACGTGTGGGTTGAAAGAGTAAACTCTCGGTAATTAAACAAAAGCTGATGTTTGTTGTCGGCGATGATATCAACTCACAGCCCTTCCCTCTTTACCCGCCTTCAACCCCCAAAGTGTCTGTTTCAGAGATGGGAAGAGTCTGTTTTGGATGCGAAATATCATTCCACGCGCAGAGATGCCTCTGAGTTCCCCTATGATCAGAGTTCCTTTGTCTTCCACCATCTTAGCCGACGCTGCTGCCGTGTCTCTCCGCTTGATCAATGTCAACTTCACCTCATTCAACCCACTCTGTCAACTTTAATGTTTGGTAAATAATATCAAGTGTAGCGACACATAATGCTGCTGGGTTGGGTACACATGTATTTCCTTGTGGATTCCAAGGGCACGTCGTAAAATGTCTTTGCTAACCCACATTATTTTCGATGTAGCCTGAAGGTCATTCTATATTGAATGGAACTCTAAAATGCAGCCAGGGATGTCTCCTGGTAATGGTCCATGGGAAGGGATTCTATACGTTGTTTTTGTTGTAGGGGGGTTTTGTTTTTACCATCCAATGCACTTTAAACGAGGAATATGTTAAACAGAACATTCAGTTGGGCTTAATGGACCCAGTTTGCCTTGTGGAGGCTCTCTGTTGAACTGGATGCTCATTAAAGAGTACAATGCTTTACCGCTAAAGTTGATTAAAACATTTCTTCAAATGTAATGCGATTAGGGCTAAATGGTGGATTGAATGGAGGAGAGCATTACGTAGCGTTACTGTGTACTCTTGGCAAGTTTAAAAAATTAAATGATCTCGGGTAAAGTGTGACGTTGGCCAGCACCCAGAGCACATGACTGGAACGGCAGAGATTAGGGGCATGGCTAAAAGGGAAGGGCAATCGAATTCCAGGGATCCCGACGTATATTACATTGCGCCGAGAGACAAGAGAAAGCTTTCTGGCCCGATGAGAGAACAAGGAGGTGGGGGGGGGGGCAGGAGAGAGAGAGAGAGAGAGAGAGAGAGAGAGAGAGAGAGAGAGAGAGAGAGAGAGAGAGAGAGAGAGAGAGAGAGAGAGAGAGAGAGAGGTGAGTCGTCTCACTACAGCCCCCTCCCCCCTTGCTAGTGCCACTCTCAGCAAATGTGGGATCCACTGCTGTGTTCACACTTTCTGTTCTCACGGGACGGGAGAACCCTAACTGTCACCCACCTCCAGTTGGCTGAGGTTGGTGAAACCACTCTGCTGTGTCTTGACTTTATATTAGCAGTTTGGAGACACCGCCCTGCCAGGGACTCTCTGCCGCGCTCCTGCTCAACATCCAGCTGAACCCCGACTTATCCACCGAGGCCGCGCTTTGCAAAAGTCACTATCAAAACCCGCTCGCTAATTTTCAGAGAAATGAATTCCAACACAAAAAACTCTCAAGGCTACCGGTAACCGCCGAAGCACTTGTGCAGCGGTGGAACGTAGTTCATGGAGTCAAGTCAAAGGGCCATTCCATTTGGTGAAAGTGAAAATGTCCTTGTTTGTTTAAATAAACCAGTAACACAGCAGCATAGAACATGCTGTGAAATGGGTTTTTGAGAAAGGATGGGTCCTAAATGTGCTTTGCACATTGCCAGCTCAAGGGAGCTGCGCTTCATACCCTTTAAAAAGCCTTGTACTGCCGTGCATTCTCAGAGCAGGAAGAGGATTCAGTTCGGCCCCCTTTGTATTTTGAGTCCTATGCTTGTGTCTAACAACCACGGCTCTCTGGAAGACTGTAACATGGTTTACAAGCACAAAATTAAAGGGGAAAAGGTTACACAGCCTTCAAATTGCACTATTATTCACCGCATGTACAGTAAATACACAGACATATCTGGTAACCCCCCTGCTGTGTAGAGTGTTTAGTTTCATGTTGTACATACTGTGTCTTTCTGATTCCCCTCATCCGAGGGAGCTCTTACAAGGAAGTTAACTTCCTTCTTTTTTGGCAGAAAGGAAAAAACTATCTGTCATCCATAAAGATGAAATATGTACAACAAGTCCTATTGGTTTGTTCAGCCGTTGACGGGCTGAATTTGCATTAATACCTTGTGCCACATAACGTACGGTCGGAAACTTTTACAACTTTTTAAAGCTACGAGCCCCTTTGCACAATGTTATGGACAATTTTAGATGATCCCCGGTACATTGCTTGTTTGAAGGTTTTTGAGTATGAAAAAAAAACCTAAATCTCTGGGGTCTGAGTCTCTGTGGAGTATGTGAATTCTCTGGGTCTCATTCAAACCCTGTGTACAATTTAGCCTGCTACTAATGCATTACTACATCTCTGTGAATTGGCTTTGGCCAAAGAACTGACATAGACAGACCTGAAGAAATGGGCTCGGATCAATATCTACTGGTAAATGGCAGGGAAGCATCAGGCCCGGCCGTTAAGTCCGTTCCCCCACACTGCTGAGCTACTACTATGGCGTCTCACAACCTTCCGCTCCCCATAACAGAAGCAAAGATTGCTATCTGCTGCCTTGGCAAAAGTTCCCTGCTCTCTTTCTAAAGTTTCCTGGGAGTGAGACAGCGGATTGAGGAGAGTGGATTTTGAGGTGGGTGAGTGAATCACGGTGGATGAGGGGAGGATATTGAACTCTCTGTGGTGCGTGGTAACAGTCTTTACATTGAAGAGCGCGGAGAGGATCAAAGCGTGGAGGTTTAAAGGGAGGCTGGCGGAGTGAGGGGCGGCGTTCCGGAGTCTCTCCTGTTTTGAGGCGTTCAGATATCGTGTCGTGTGTTGATGTGGCGCGCCGTCGTGAGACTCTTTTCCCGTCCCTATTTTCTCATGTCCTGTTGAAGCTAAATGGGCTGCGCTTCAAAAACACTGATTTATCAAAGACACCACTTACATTGTCTCCCCTCCCCCCCTCTCTCTCTCTCTCTCTCTTCTTTCTTTTGTGTGCCACACATCTCATCTGTTCTGATAAATATTGTGTCTTCCTGGCTGACGCACTGTGGAGGTGCTTTCAGAGAGTGACTGGTTAGAAGTAATCCAAGCGAGAGGTCGACACCGAGGAAGGTTAGCATTTCTTCATACACGCCGCAGATAATCTTTCAAGTCGGGAAGTCGGATGCTGTTTCAGCTTGAACATTCTCTCACCTCCGTTCTTTGTGTGACCACAGGCGCTATTAAGGCGTGCGAAGGGGCGCCTCTTTCAAGGTACACAACAAATGGCTGCTCAGGAGTCTCCACCTGTGTCCTGTCCTCCTCTGGCCTGCCAGATAATGAAACCAAAGGGCGGCTTGTCACTCAGACCATCTAAATGTGAACCGACTGTCAGTAAGGGAAAAAGGTCCAACCGTCACTTAACAAATGCCCAGTGACACACCGTTCGGTTTTCCTCGAGGTACCCGGGGGAATTTGATATCCTCGCCATATTTAACAGTTCAACTCCTTTTGTAGGGACTGCTCATCCTGTCCAGTTTTCCTCAAACTAATGATTCCATCCGTCATGCGGGGATCCATACTGCACACCCGCAAATGGCCCTGAGTGAAGCCCAGGGTCTTCAGTTGTGGGGATTAGCGACTGTATTCTCTGCACACATTGGCGCAGAGTCAAAGAGGGATACCAAAATAGAGCTTGGGGTAAACAGAGGCCGCTTGAAGATTATAACGCTGGATATAATAAGGCCAGTTTCCGCTCTAATTGTGACACAGAGCCAATGCTTTGCAATTACACTACAACACGCAGCACTGTAAGCCCGCGGACCAGCGGGGGGGATCAGACAACCCCTACAACTTTAAGCTATAGTATCAGATTATGTCACTATTAATTAGCCTCTCCATGGCAACAGCCGTATACTGTGTTTCCGCTCCCCGTGCGTAGCCAAGTGGGCAAGTAAACTTAGATCAATAATTACACAAGAACTGTCCAAGCGCCCCTACAGTTCTGTCACCAAATTTCACACTAATTGGCCCCACCAGCTGAGAGACCCGGGAAAAAATGCTTTCGTTCCGTCAGAGTGTGACTGGGTGTTGTGGGGGTGGTAGTGGTGGTGGTGGTGGTGGTGGGGGTTGTGGTGGTGTGTGGGGGAGGGGGAGGCAACTTCCATTAGCATCGGCAGCCATACTGGAGACTAAAGGCACCTATGTATTGAGGCGGTTCACGCCGTGCGTCCGCGTTAAACGGTGTCAGCGTGTGCACCAGACGCGCATAGTGAGCATTGATCTCCTCCACGCTCACGTACATAACTCAGCCTGCACTCATATGGAATACATACAGCAATATGTAAAGCGGCTGTCTGAGTTTATTACACATAGCTAACGTCAGGGCTGCCAGTGAGACATTTGGCAGATATGCTGTGTGTGTGTGTGTGTGTGTGTGCTTGTCCGTGTGTGTGTGTGTGCGTGTGTGCGTGTGTGTGTGTGTGCGTGTGCGTGCGTCCTAAGTGCTGCCACTGGTGTGGCACTGTAAGTGGATGTCTCTGTTTATTTGTATGTCCGTGACCTGAGTCTCATTTGCTTCTTAATGCTGGCTGGTATTACCACGGCTATTGATTGAACGGAGCGCGGCGCCCAGGAGCCCTCTGGTTTGATCTGTAACATCCTTTCATTAATTCTCCGCCGTGAGTGCACGGAATACCTGGCCCTCCTCCTCTTTGGCAAACGCGACACCGAGCAGCAAGACGCCGCCGCCTGCTGCCAGATCTTGGCCCGGCCACGGCTGGGAGGAGAGGTTAACGCGCCACGCCGCCACGCACCGCTAAACAAAGGACAACCCGGGACGCAGATTTGAAAGACTCGTGTCTTTTTTCCGCTGTCAAGTATTGACCAGAGGAGGACCCCATCTGCCCCATCAGTCTCTGACGCGACCATCAGATGAAAAGATTCTCACTGATGTGCAAAGTTAGTGTGTGTGTGTGTGTGTGTGTGTGTGTGTCTGTGTGTGTGTGTGTGGGTGCATCAAGTTTTCATGGGTCTATCTCAACGTCCTGAGAAGCAGCAGGAACCCATCGACAGAAGCCTTTCTTCAATCATTTGCGTGCCATAGCGGCCTGTATGGAGCTGTATAGATGTGGAGGGGGAGGAGGGGGGGGAGGAAAGCGCGTGGGTGAGGTGTTGGGGGGAGAGAGGGTGAGTTTGTCTGCTGTCAAATGAAGGTTGGCTTTGCATTGCTGACAGGTTCACTTTTTGGGGTTGTGTGTTTTTTCAGGCGGGTCTCGTCCAGGTAAATGAAGAGATCAAAAGGGAGCACCGGGAGCCTGTGGTGTTGCTGGGCCTGTGATGCCAGCCTCTGCCTCTCTCAGATCTCGGGCCTTCTCCTCTGGCTCCCTCGCAGTGCCACGTCTGTGATGGAATTTTAATGACAAGCTTACTAAGACCGGATTGTGATCTAGCATACGCTACCCGTCACGCCGCAAACATCTCGCACTCACATCACATACTAACCCAGCGCAAATCCCAGGGAGCTGCCTGCATCTCGCCCCGGAGAAGGAAAAAAAAGTTTTCATTTTGGATAGTCCTATCTTCTTGACAGTTTGCATTCTCCACAAACTTTGCTATTTCCTGTTTGCTAGGCCAGGGGTTTTTTTTTTTGTGCAGCCCGTCGGCTGCGGGGTGAAACTCAAACTGTGGTCTCTGGTTGCTAAAGTGTTCTTTTGAAAGCGTTTGAGTAGATAGTGTGTGCTGTTAAATAGCAGCGACCATCTCGCGCCATCCCCGAGAGGGACACATACCCACGCGCCGGGTGTCGTCTGTTTTGATGTCGTGTTAGTCGTCGGCGGGTCGTGGGTGCAGCTGAGACTGGACGGTCGGAGAGTGAGCGGCCCGCTCGCCGCCGCGGTGCTGAAATGAATCCTGAGTTTCCGTGTGTGTAGCCGCCGTAGGGGACGTGGTGTTGTTTAATTGATATTTATGAGGTTATTAGTGTCTTGTTTCGGCCGTTGGAGCGCGGCGGAGGGTGACAACTAGAAAGGTCGCTGAGCCGCGTCACGCTGGGTTGCGGCGTCCACACTCACTCAGGCACATCTCCGGAACGTCCTGGTTTTTTCTGACGTTTTTTTCCTTATGACAGGCCTCTCCCCACCTCCCCACACCCCCCCACACCCAACCCCCACCCACCCACACCCCAGCCAACCCGCACGCCCCATCCCCCTTTTTCTCCCCCATTATGCCGCGAACGTGTGTGCAGGAAGGAGAGCGCCCATTTTTGCTTCCCCCACTTCCAGCATGCTTCGAACGACCGCTCCGCGTCACCGCCTATTACCCTGAGTGCTTAGCTATCAAAAAGGAGAAAGAGTCTGATTTGCTATTGATACAGCAATGTAAAATGGCCGTAAAGATGAGGCACGGGCGGCCGCTCCGTGTTCCCCGCCAACACTTTAAGGACACGTCTCCGCTCGGTCGCATCTGTTTTACCGCATGTAATCCTCGTGGGCATCTTGCTTGGCGTAAGATTAGTCTG
>PIJE02000780.1:10000-55033 GCA_002895965.2 Coryphaenoides rupestris | reverse complement strand
TGCTTGTTTCACTGCCCCTCTCCACTGAGACGACATGCTTCATAGCCATAACACACACTTCACACACACACACACACACACACACACACACACACACACTGCGCGCGCTATAAAGTCATCAGTGTTGGGCTATGAGTTTGTTGGCAGTCACCAAGGTAGCGCAAGAAAGAAAGAAAGATGTGAAAAAAAGACTCGGCGCACGAAAAGTTGTTCGTTCCCCCCATTGTTCTGACTTCCCCGCTCACTGCATAATCACGTAAGAGTAATGTGGATGTAGAGAGAGAGGCGCTATCTCCAGTTCTTTTAAAGGGGAACTTTGCCGCTTGGCGTGGTTTCAACGTGGGTAGCGTATGCAAATGAGCCGTGTTTACCGCTCCCCCCGTCTCGCCTGCGCCCAACACACACCCACAACAAGCTTCTTCTGCTCGGACGGATGACGCATTCCTCGTCATCCCGGATTCCGCATCTGCATCTGAGCTGAGGCCCCGGAGACACAGATAGCGTCGGCAACAACTGCAACCGCTTTCCACACTATATCCCGAATGCGTTTGATAAAAAAAAAGTACATTATTAACCAATCGTATGCTAATAGCGTCGTGCAAAGGCAAGCCCCCGTGCTGCAAGTTCACGGGCTGACCGAGGCAGCGAGCGCAGACGGCCTACGACGGACAGGCTAGCGTACAGCCGGAAGCCAACGTCACTCACCTGTGGCCTCTACCTGGCGTCAGTTTGAAGGGCAGCTCGGCTCCCTGGAAACAGAACCTCCCGAAGCGAAGGGCGCGGGACCTTCGACCGGCTCTAGCCCGCGGCGGGAAAGCTGCCGTCGTTTACAGTCGGACGTGTGAAGTCGGAGGTCGGCCGTCGTCGACCTACGTGCATTCGAGCTGCAAAGTCGAGAAAAAAAACGCAGACGCTCACGCTGAACTTTGTGTTCCGATTATATCGCTGACGTATTTGCGAGCTCTTAAAACAGCGAGTAATAACGTTCATGTTTAATGGTATGGATTTAACCAACTGCTGTATTGGTATGCTGATTGGTCTATGAACATTACATTGTGTTCATACGTTCGTAACACGACCGTTTATGATGTGCGGTGACCATTTTGGAATTGCGTCAAATGAAATTGAGGCTTTGAGAAATCTTGCAGACTCGGAACTCCGCCACCGTTTTATGACATTTTTCCCGAGTAGGAAGTCAGAATTTCCAACTCCGAGTTATAATGAAACGCAGCAGAAAGGCTGGAGTAGTTCCAGGCCTAATTCTCGTAATTTAAAGCAATTAACTTGAATTAACATTCTTAAATGAAAAAAAGGTTCTTCATGCCCTTTTGGGAGGATTTTACAGTTTACTGTTGTAAATGACAACCTGTGTGTGTGTGTATGTGTGTGTGTGTGTGTGTATGTGTGTGTGTGCGTCTTCGTGCGCATATGTGTGTGTGTCTGAGCTCCTGTCCGGGTCCGTCAATGGAAAATGAAATGAAAAGTCGTGGTGCTCCCTGGACAGCTGCCCAGAGCGTTTCCAAGCCTCCTCTCTGCGAGCATGCAGGTGGAAGGACTTGCGTTCTAATCCCCAAGCCTAAGCCTGTGTAATAAAGCACACTCTCAATCAGCACCCATCCCCTTTCCTCTGGGCAGCCCACAGCACACAGTCCCCCACAATCACTAGCTGCTGGTGGGCGAGCTGCAAGAAAGCTAATGAGGACCTTGGCTGGACGTGCAGCACCTGCATGCGTAGCCAGGGGCCGGTGGCCGGTCTCCTGGGTCCCCGCCTCCACCCCCCCCCCTCCCACACACTGCAGCCTGCAGAGTCGATGGCGGATTCCTGCACTCAGACGCTGGTGGTGGTGGTGGTGGTGGTGGTGGTGGTGGTGGTGGTGGTGGTGGTGAGCCCCACCTGGAGACCATCCGGTGACCGGTCGGTGCGTTTGGGTCTGAATACTTAGTGTCGCAAGAGGGGGGAACGTCGTCGGACCGTCTCTCCGTCGGCCTGCGGGCAAAATGGCCCTGACCTCCCAGTCAAGTATCGTGGATTAATTAGCGACAGCGAACGCGCGACGCGGGCGAGCATCCGCAGAGGCTGACTGGCTGTGACTAAGTGTGAGTTTGACAACCTCTCGCTCCTCGTGGACGCGTGCGTTTTACATTTGCCCATTACGCAACATTAACTGTAATTGATGTGCATACTGAGTGCATCATTTCCCTTTTTCTCTCTCTGAATTAAGATAATCCCATGTTTAAGTCATGGATCGGTCACATTAAGTTTACATATGTTCACGTCTCTCTGCTGGCGGAGTGTACATACAGTCCATATATTCCCACATGCTTACCACAGATATGCAGAATAGTCTCGTTAATGTCTTGTTAATTTGCTGTAGCCCTCTTGTCACATCCATTATGTCACATTAACTTGCAAGTAATTTTACAGTTTCATGGTTTACTTAATGGAGTTAGTTAACAGTTAAAAGTCTATTTTTTATTTCTTCATAATATTTCTTTCTCCAAGTTCGGTCCAATTGCAAACCCCGGGCAAAGTCTTTAGTGTCCTCAAATCCAGCCTTGGCTAAATAGGTCCTCATTTTATGTTCCCCCATAATTGCTCAGGCTCCAATTATGTTCTCAACACACGAACAAATGTGCTCTGATTGAGGGACAGACTCAAAGAGCGGTGAACTGGTGTCCGGGATGTTTCCAGGATCCCGTTCAGGAGACTGGGGCCACTTGTGTAAGTATTTGTTATTCAGGTTTAATTATGTCCACGGGGCCCGGGGAAGTATAGGCCAGTCTACAGCTCGCCTCTTTAGCCAGAGCCACAGCGGAATGGCTTGATGTCTTCCTCTCCTCTCCTCTGCGCTGAATGAGCAATTAAAGGTCATATCAATTAGAGCGTGTTGTGGTCTCCGGACTCATTTTGAAACAGCTCGCTATGGAAGCAAAGTCGGGGAGAAATAGGTTCACAAACACCGTGGTGCTGTGCATGGCCGCCATAATGCATCAGTTGGACTTGGCTTTTAGTTAGGCCAAGTCTCTCCGAGCTTAATTATACCAAAAAAATGTAGTGAAATACTGATATCATATATAACCGTAAAAAACAAAAAAAAACTATGTTCCCATAATTAAAGTGAAATTTTAACTCGTACATATGTGATTGATGCGTAGCATTAACTGTATTACTGGAGACCATTACGTTTACGATTGATAATTAATCTTTATAGTGTGTGATTTAGTGGTAATTGTACGTGGTACCTATCGGGATATTTAGGATTAGCATTTTTCATCGTCACGCAACCCTTCTGCTTATGATGATGCAGATCCTCAATAACAATCCTCGCGCGCCACAGAACAGACGACGCCACGGAGCGCGTCGGCGTGCACGTAAAGGCGGAATTCGTTTTGTTTTACGGTCCGATTTTACAGTCACATGACCCTGGTACGGTACGGTACGGTACAGCCTTGGTTCCTGTAAAAAAAACAACAACTAAAAAACTCCATTTGATGACATATTGTTTTTCCCCGCTTTCTCTTCCGATACGTGCGAGCAAACGTTCACGCTTTGCCAGAGCCCGGACAAAGACGGCTGTTCATTGATGATGTGCGGCTGCTAATGAAGAGGCGCACACGCACACACACACACACACACACACACACACACACACACACACACACACACACACACACACACACACACACACACACACACACACACAGAGAGACATACTGCGAGCGCTGATACATGCCGTTGCCATAGCGAACCCCCCGCCCCCCTGCCCTCCACGGCGTGCGCTCTGAGATTATATTTGTTTGTTTGCAAATGGCACCGCTGTGACAAGAGATTCCTCGGCAGCACCGGGTAGTGAGCAGGGGGGGGGGGGGGAGGGATCCTGAAGTATGATTAGATGAATTTTAATTCATTCATTTATTCATAGAATTGAATGGGTCTCCTGTCTTCTAAGAGACAACCGACCAAACGCCTGGTTTCATCATCGCTCGCTCTCTCTCTCTCTCTCTCTCTCTCTCTGCTTTTCTTTTTTTTGCAAAGAAGCAAAAAATTGTTTTCATCTCATACAAATAGGAAGCGGGTTAAAAAAAATCACACAAAAAAACACACAAACAAACAAAGGAAGGCAATATTGGGTGGTGTGTGTATGGGGGGGGGCGGGGGGGGGGCGGGGGGGGCTCTGCACAAACACGATCAGGTTGGAGACCGCCGGTGCTGTGCATCAGTAGCCAACATTAATGGCGTGACACCGTCTGTAGTTTGTTTACGTCGACCGCACGATGCGTTTGTGCTGACGGCAGGTGATGTTGCGGCCTCATTTGGTGAAGAATGCTACAATCATGGCGGCGGCGGCGGCGGCGACATGAACGTACTGTATATATACGCCGCCGCCGCCGCCTCGTATAGTAGGAGCAGCCGAGGGGGGGGGGGGCGGTTCTGTGGTGGGATAAGCAGTGTGTGCGTGTGTGTTTTGATGTAAACGAATCAAACGGCGTGGAGGAATGAATCAAAAGAGAGCGCGGAGATGCTACTCGATACGCCGGTGGCTTTTTATTGCCCATTCATAAAGGATGTCATTACGGACGGCGGGTCACGAGCGCCTCCGCGCTCAGTGTTGTTATAATCAAAATGGCCGAGTAACCGATGTTGTTGTATGCAGACCACAGCTTTACAGCCCCTATATTGACCCTGATAGGTCAATATACATCCACCTTGTCATTTATCTTACCAATGCACTTCATAAACGCAAGACACGTGCTGGTACTCCCGCGTGTCCGCGCACGTGGTGTGTGTGTGTGTACGTGTGTGTGTGTGTGTGTGTGTGTGTGTGTGTGTGTGCGTGCGTGTGTGTGCACGTGTGTATAGGTACTTTCCCCCGAGTGTGTGTGTGTGTGTGTGTGTGTGTGTGTGTGTATGTTTGTGTGTGTATATAGGTACTTTCCCCTGAGAGTGAGTGTGTATGTATGTATGTGTGTGTGTGTGTGTGTGTGTGTGTGTGTGTGTGTGTGTGTGTGTGTGTGTGTGCGTGCATGCGTGTGCGTGACGCAGAGCTTTTATTTAGAAAGTGTCATTTCAATCCAGAGCAGAACGCAGCCGTGCCCTTTTGATTTATGCCCTGCGCGTGAGCAGGAGGCTGCTGGTGTGAGGAGTGCATGCATATCTATACATGCATCCAATATATATCTACACATGTCAGCAGTCTCATACCGCAAATTGGCTGCTGGGCCAAGCGTCCCCTTTATCCTCCCCACGGCGCCCTTGGGTTAGTGCAGCCAAGGTCAACATTAAGGCACCCGAGTCACTTTGCTGTGAGCCCTTTTTTGCATATTATTTATATGCACATAATCACGAGATGTAGAATAATGGCTGTGAGAGACCCAAAGGCCGGCCTCTGGATTTTTTTTTTCTTCTTCCCCTAACCAAAGTGTAGGCGTCAGTCATCTATCTGTGTTAGGGCTCCAGCTTGTACGCTGACAAAATTACACGCTCGAGTACTCCAGGGGGGCGGCGGACGAATGGTCACTCTGTCTCCGCGGTATTTAAATGAAGGAGAAGTCCGGAGCAGGGGACGCCACGCCCCCCCCCCCCCCCCCCTCCGCAGGCCCCTAGGGAGCCCCGCGTCGACCGCACAACGCAGCCCCCGAATAAACCCGCCGCTCAGATTGATCCCACATCACAAACTTTATCGTACTTCTTATTGTATAACAAGACGCCGTGGCTGCATTCGCTCCGATGTCCAAAAGTGCTGACTAACTCTGTTTTTTTTCCCCCCTCTCTCTGCTTCCTTTCCATGTGCTGGAACCCCCCCTCCTTCCTCATTCCTCCTTCCTCTTCGTCGTTTTCATCAACAGGTAATTACACCGTTCGCACCTGTGTGTGTGTGTGTGTGTGTGTGTGTGTGTCTGTGTTTGTGTGATGCAACTACACTGCATCCCAGACTACTGGCATTCCCAGGGTCCTCCCACTAAAATCACAGTGATTCACTCAACCAATAAAACGAGAGACAGAGAGAGAGAGAGAGAGAGAGAGAGAGAGAGAGAGACCGTGAAAGACAGCTTGGGGTCCTGGGAGGGAGGAAGTGGAGTTCAATGTGAAGGCAAGGACGCCTCGTCGGTAGGCGACAAAACAAGACACGGAGCGCCACGCTCAGAGCGAGCAAGAAGAGGAACTACGACACACACCATCCATCTGACTCCGCTCCACCCTCCACCTTCCACTGCTCTTTAGAAAACCGCAGTAAAAGTTGCTCTTCGTCTCTCACCTTCTCCCCGACTCCCCTGCTCCCTCCCTCCCCCCCCCCTCCCTCCCTCCCTCCCTTCCTCGGACCCTCCCATCATAAATCTGGATAAATCCACACACTACAGTCTGGCACGCTCCATCTGTCTCCCTCACTCGCGTACTGCAGGAGAAGAAAACCTTTGCTACGCCCTCGCCACGAGCTCCGTCAGGTCCCACTCACTTTCAAACTAGTAGGAACTAGAGAGAGAAAGGGGGAGAGAGAGAGGAAGGGAGAGAGAGAGAGAGAGAGAGAGAGAGAGGGAGTGATAGGGAGGGAGGGAGGGAGAGAGAGAGAAGGAGAGAGAGAGAGGGAGAGAGGGGAGAGAGAGAGACAGAGAGAGATGGAGGGAGAGAAGGAGAGCGAGGCAGAGAGAGAGAAGGAGCAAATGAGAGAGAAAGAGAGAGAGAAAGAATTGGAGAGAGGAGAGAGAGAGAGAGAGAAACACGAGTGAAGAGGCACTAAGAGAGAGAGAGAGAGAGAGGGGGAGAAGTGCGAGAGAGAGAGACAGAGGAAGAGAGAGAGAGAGAGAGAGAGAGCGTGCGAGAGACCCTTCTTCTCGAGCATGGAGGAGTCTCCAGCCGCCTCCACATTGTTTCTGGTGTTTCTCACAACAACACTCGGAAGCCTTGTTTGCATGCGTCCACTCGACACGTAATGGGAAGCAGGCGTGGCGGCCGCTCACAGGGACAGCAGCGTCGTTGTCCCGCGGCTGTCAAGATGTTCCCGGGTCAAGTCAAGAGTAAGCGGAATCTGTCAATTATTGACGATTAGGATGGTCGGCGAGGGTTTATTCCGGTGTGTGTGTGTGTGTGTGTGTGTGTGTGTGTGTGTGTGTCGGGGAGTGATTCACGGCCCCCCCCCACACACGTTTCTATTTTGCCGTATTTTTCATTTGGTCCGGTCAGTGTTTACACGGAACGCTCGACGTCGCCGAGAGGACCCAACTTCGTAAACAAATGCGTCCGACAAGCACAGGTTGTTTGTGTGGTTAGAAAGAATCCGAGGGAAACTCGACAACAACAAACCCCCTTTTCCGGCGGAGGGCAAACCACTCCACCGTGTTGTGGCGGTGTTTTATTATAATGCCGTTTCATTATACCCCTCGAGGAAACCTGTTGAGTTATGATGAGTGCCTGTGAGGACTGAATGTATTGCTCACACACCAGAAGGAGGGGGGGGGGGGAGGGGGGGGAGGGGGGCGTGGCCGAGACAGGGAACTCGAGCATGTCGAAACACTCCAACACACACTGACACATTTCTGGTCATATTAAAAAGGCCCCCATTTAACCCCCAAGTGTGAGCGTGATTAGCCGTTACGAGCCGTTTCAAAATTGCCGTGGTGGGGGACTAACATTTTCATTGTGACATCACAAGTGGGAGTGTCCACCCCCGTATGTATGACGCTCTTCCGGATCAGCTCACCGGTTGGTGCAGTCCACTGGGTAGGCAGGCAGGTAGGCCGATCTGGGCGGACACCACTCCCACTTGGGGTGATGTCACCGTGTCACAATGAGCCCAACTCCAATTCACAGGAGCAGGGCTGCTCTCTCGTTAGCAAACAGCGCAGCCGCGGCAGGAGCACTGCCAGGGTGCTGCGGCCAAGCTAGCAGCCAGTGAGGCTGACTCAATCACGCGCTCACACACACACACACACGCACACACACACACACACACACACACACAACCACGCACACACACACACACACACACACGGCCAGCTGGCAAGAGGCGACTGGTCTGATGAGAGGCCCCATTGTCTCCTGTGCCGACCGAGCCAGATCGGGCGTGCAGGGCCTGACGAGCCAGAGCAGAGTGTCGGAGCCCCAGTTTGTGTGTAGATTCAGCAACGGAGTTGGACAGAAACAGCGGCCGGCAGGGCGGTCACACACATCCGGATCGGTAGCTCTAGGCATCATCCACATCGCTCGACAGCGTCTGCGGGCCTGGACGGAGCCGTCCCACTCGGCCCTGGCCGCGCCGCCCGTTTCCGTCGCTGGCCTCCGAGCCGAGCGTAACAAGGAAGGGAGGGGGAAGGAAGCAGGCAGGACATGAACCATGGAGGAAACCAAGTCGGGCCGCCGGGCGCGATCCAAATGTATCGTGGTAATTTTGTGTGGGGCGAGCAAAGGTTGTGGTCTTGTTTTTGTGTGCTGTTTCTCTTCTCTCTTCTCCACACCAGAAGGAGGGGGGGGGGGGGAGGGGGGGGAGGGGGGCGTGGCCGAGACAGGGAACTCGAGCATGTCGAAACACTCCAACACACACTGACACATTTCTGGTCATATTAAAAAGGCCCCCATTTAACCCCCAAGTGTGAGCGTGATTAGCCGTTACGAGCCGTTTCAAAATTGCCGTGGGGACTAACATTTTCATTGTGACATCACAAGTGGGAGTGTCCACCCCCGTATGTATGACGCTCTTCCGGATCAGCTCACCGGTTGGTGCAGTCCACTGGGTAGGCAGGCAGGTAGGCCGATCTGGGCGGACACCACTCCCACTTGGGGTGATGTCACCGTGTCACAATGAGCCCAACTCCAATTCACAGGAGCAGGGCTGCTCTCTCGTTAGCAAACATCTCGCGACCCCGCGCTGTGATGTGATACACCGCAGTTAAAGCAACCCCTGCATCCGAGACGGAGCTAACTCAAGCTCGCATTGCGGCCAACGTTGGCGGCTGTGTACATGATGAGGAGGAGTTATGGTCTGAGACATCACGCACACTCACCACACACACACACACACACACACACACACACACACACACACACCACCCCCACCCCCCCCCCCCCCCCGATCCACACCCCTGCGTCCCTCACCCCCCCCTGCACCGCGCGCCCCAACACCATGCATCTGCGACTCTAACACATCGGCCCTGTACAAGAGGCAAGCCACCGGCTCGCGTTGATGCTCTGTAATCCCGATTGCCTCCAACCCGCAACTCTTCCCTCGCACCCTCCCCCCCCCTGCCTGATCCAATACTCATAAAAATGTAATTATAAAAGACGGACAAATAGGTAGGTTTAAAACCACGTGTGTGTGGAGTGTGTGTGGTTGGCTGGTTTAAGCAGCCTCACCCCCGGCCCCAGTTAGGTGGCAGATCAGGTGGTGCGCAGGGTCCTGACCACAGAGCAGGTCGGAGCCCAGTTGTTAGTATTCAGCACGGAGTGACAGAACAGCGTCCGGCAGGCTCACACCATCATCATCACCATCATCATCATCCACCTCACAGCTCTGCGGGCCTGACACCTCCCCCCCCCCCCCCCCCCCTCCTCCTCCTCCTCCACCACCACGGTGCCCAGAAGAGGGAGGGGGAGCAACATGGCAGGACAGAACCATTGAGCTGCGATGTGGTGGACAAGTCGGCCGCGTGCGCCGATCCAACATGATCCTTCTGGTGTGTGAGCAATACATTCAGTCCTCACAGGCACTCATCATAACTCAACAGGTTTCCTCGAGGGGTATAATGAAACGGCATTATAATAAAACACCGCCACAACACGGTGGAGTGGTTTGCCCTCCGCCGGAAAAGGGGGTTTGTTGTTGTCGAGTTTCCCTCGGATTCTTTCTAACCACACAAACAACCTGTGCTTGTCGGACGCATTTGTTTACGAAGTTGGGTCCTCTCGGCGACGTCGAGCGTTCCGTGTAAACACTGACCGGACCAAAATGAAAAATACGGCAAAATAGAAACGTGTGCGGGGGGGGGGGCCGTGAATCACTCCCCGACACACACACACACATCACACACACACACACACACACACACACACACACACACACACACACCACACACACACACACACACACACACACACACACACACACACCGGAATAAACCCTCGCCGACCATCCTAATCGTCAATAATTGACAGATTCCGCTTACTCTTGACTTGACCCGGGAACATCTTGACAGCCGCGGGACAACGACGCTGCTGTCCCTGTGAGCGGCCGCCACGCCTGCTTCCCATTACGTGTCGAGTGGACGCATGCAAACAAGGCTTCTGAGTGTTGTTGTGAGAAACACCAGAAACAATGTGGAGGCGGCTGGAGACTCCTCCATGCTCGAGAAGAAGGGTCTCTCTCTCGCTCTCTCTCTCTATCGCACGCTCTCTCTCTCTCTCTCTCTCTCTTCCTCTGTCTCTCTCTCTCGCACTTCTCCCCCTCTCTCTCTCTCTCTCTCTTAGTGCCTCTTCACTCGTGTTTCTCTCTCTCTCTCTCCCTCTCTCCAATTCTTTCTCTCTCTCTTTCTCTCTCATTTGCTCCTTCTCTCTCTCTGCCTCGCTCTCCTTCTCTACCCCGCCTCCATCTCCAACTCTGTCTCTCTCTCTCTTTCTCTCTCTCCCCAACTCTCTCCCACTCTCTTTCTCTCCCTTATTCGCTCCTTCTCTCTCTCTCCCTCCCTCCCTCCCTATCGCTCCCTCTCTCTCTCTCTCTCTCCTCTCTCTCCCTTCCTCTCTCTCTCCCCCTTTCTCTCTCTAGTTCCTACTAGTTTGAAAGTGAGTGGGACCTGACGGAGCTCGTGGCGAGGGCGTAGCAAAGGTTTTCTTCTCCTGCAGTACGCGAGTGAGGGAGACAGATGGAGCGTGCCAGACTGTAGTGTGTGGATTTATCCAGATTTATGATGGGAGGGTCCGAGGGAGGGAGGGAGGGAGGGAGGGGGGGGGGGGGGGGGGAGGGCAGGGACGCAGGGGAGTCGGGGAGAAGGTGAGACCGTGGGAGACCGAAGGAGCAACTTTTACTGCGGTTTTCTAAAGAGCAGTGGAAGGTGGAGGGTGGAGCGGAGTCAGATGGATGGTGTGTGTCGTAGTTCCTCTTCTTGCTCGGCCTCTGAGCGTGGCGCTCCGTGTCTTGTTTTGTCGCCTACCGACGAGGCGTCCTTGCCTTCACATTGAACTCCACTTCCTCCCTCCCAGGACCCCAAGCTGTCTTTCACGGTGCCTGATTGGCATCTGCCGAGTCCTGCGCAACACGAAGAGCAACTTTTTTTTCTTCTATTTTCTCCACTAACGTTTGGGTTCTCCAGTCCCGGTTATTAATATTCAACACTGCTGTTGTTGATGTTGTTGGTGGTGTTGTTGCCCTGTTTATAGACACTGAAACACAAGTACAAACACAACAACAATCTGACAGACATCAATGACTGTCAAGATAAGAAATGCATATATTTATATTACAAAAAAAAAAGAAAAAAAGATAAGCTAAAGCTAAATGGATAAAATGGGACGGAACACAGTCTGGGCGATGGAAGGCAGTTAATGAGGAGATAAAGGATTGGGGCAGATGTTTTATTTCAGCCGTATTCCTTTGATAATGTGCTTTCATTCGAGGCGCAACGGTAGATGTTTGCAAAGCCTCAAGGTTGTAGCAGCTTCCTCGCGGGAGGAGAAGGCTTTCATTCCTTTGTTAAGGTGCGGTTACTATACCCGACTGAGGCTACATTTCATATAATAACGGTGTACAAAAAGACAGTAGACCGTGTATATACGATGATGCTTCAGCGAGTGTATTGTTGCCGTGATGGACACAAAACCCGCGATGACGAGGGAGACATGGGTGACACTTAGCGATGGCCCGTAGATAATTGATTTTTATTTATGTTCACCAACACTTCTTTCTCCATCGGTGGCGCGGACCAACGGGTTTCTGACAAATGATACCTTTCATTCTTCCAGCCATCAGTCGAGAATACATGTGGTTTGTTGCATCGGTGCGAATAAATCAATTTTCAATTGGCTTACAAAAATAAGAAAACACCGGACGAGAGTCGGTGCTATCAGCCTGCCGTTCCCGTGGCTTGCTTCTCCGCTGTCTTTATTAACCATTTATTCTCTGTCACGGCCCGTCCTGCGTCACAACCAACACACAGAGAGAGAGAGAGAGCTCTGTCTTTCTCCAGTGTGAATATGGTGTTTAACACGTTGCCTGCCCACACATACCCACATATTCATTTGTTTGTTGAACATTCAGACACTGGTCCATTGAGAAGCGATGCAGATGCACACTGGAGGGGGAAAAAAAACACATTAGCCGCACGCGGCAGTAATGGCAATAGCAAAATGTCATGCAGAAAATAGTAAAAAGCATTGGAAATGTCACCGGAATTAGATTGATTCCGAAGTGTTGGTGGCCAGGAAGCGAGAGAGAGAGAGAGAGAGAGAGAGAGAGAGAGAGAGAGAGAGAGAGAGAGAGAGAGAAAACGGGAAAGAGAGAGGGAGAGAGAGAGAGATGGACCGAGATAGACGGGAGAGGAGAGGCGAGGACCTAAAGGGAGACCTCGTGTGAGTCCCTGGTGCTGCGTTATAGGAAAGATCGTTTTATCACTTAGCGGCAAAAAGCCGGTGCCTTCGCCGCCCTCCTCTAGAGGCGAAGACACGTCCCTTCCAGGGCCTGACCCCCCCCGCCCACACCATCCCCAGGTCCAGCCGCCCTCACCAGCTCATTTAATAGGCCGCCGCCTGACGACCGCCCGCCCGTCTAACCACCGTCTCGGTCGGATAAGCCGGGGCTGTGTTTTTTTTTCCCCCTCCGGTGAAGGTCAGAGTCAAGGGCGCGCCACGGTTAGCCGCGCTCGGAAGTAGCGCCGAGAGAGGCACCACCGCCGACACGTCGCCGCCGCCGCCACCGGCGCGTTCGCTCGCGACAGCCGAGCAGCAGCAGCAGCAGCAGCAGCAGCGTGTTCCTCGGGGAGCGATGTGAGATCCGCCCCCCTCCGTCCACCACCTACCTCCCAAGGATAACAAAAAAAAAACGACAACAAACCAACAAAGAAAACAAAAAGTAAAGTGAGTCGTGGAGGAAGGTGGAGATGCACAGCGATGGGACCTGGCAGCGTCTCAGGGTTGGGGGACTCTCTCTCTCTCTCCCTCTCTCTCCCTTTCCTCAGACGCATGATTAATATACCGACTGCCATTCGCCTGTCACCGCGGCAGACCAAACCATCAGGGGACGCCGTATACGAAGGAGAGCGGCGGAGGAAACAAATCACCTCATCCTCAATTATAGCATGTGGATACCCAAGAGCATGGCAGCTAAATAAATTAACCGGCAAACAAATAAATGACACGCTCATCAGAGGGTGCAAGGGGAGCTGGCAAGACGGCGTGAGCGGCGCGGCGGGAAAAAAAAAGTGTAGCTAGCTCCTCATTTGGTGCGCATCAAAAGTTTTCCACTCGTGTTTGCTTTTGTGTAGTTTTGGTTTGTTTTGTTTCCGTTTCTTCCCCAACCCCTCGACGTGTGCGAGCCTCCGTCCTTTTGAATCCCGTTCGATTGCAATTATTACAATCACAATCTGCACGAACGCAAACAAGCGAGAGAGATAGAGAGAGACACTGCGAGAGAAAGAGGTAGAGAGCGATAGAGAGACACGCAGAGAGAGGGAGAGAGAGAGAGAGAGAGAGCTAGAGCGAGAGCGATAGAGGGGGTGACTGGTGAATGGAAAACAAAGAGAGTTGATGAGAGCAGAGGAATGATAATTGCGAGTCTTGTCTGAGGAGAGTCAGATCCCGAGCAACCTTTGCTGGGGATCTGCGGCTCAAGGCGTACGTTCTCCCGACGTGACGGAGATGAAGTCTCTCCTCCAGAAGCTACAGGAGTCCTGTGTCTGTGGCGAGGCTGTCGCTGTGCTCTCTCTCTCCCTGTCTCTCCCTGTCTCTCCCTGTCTCTCTCTCTCTCTCTCTCTCTGTCTCTCTGTCTCTCTCTCGCCGAGTAGGGCTGCTGCTGCTGCTGCTGCTGCACAGAGCAACTCGATCATCAGATCCCTCTCCATCACAGCACCCCCCTGTGGCCACAGCGTGCAGCAGCGGGGAGGACGGAAGGAGGTGGCCTGTCGGTGCTGGTCCCTCTCATCCCCGGGACCAAACAGGCCACTTCCTCCCGCTTCTAATTTCCCTCGGCCTCCTTCTCCCCTTCCTCCTCCTCCTCCTCCTCCTCCCCCCTGTCTCCCCCCCCCATCTCCTCCACATCCACTCTCCCCCCTCTCTCTAGTTCTTCCCCACTCCTCTGTGCTCTTGTTACAGGGAGATTGGCTTTCGTCATGTTGTCTCCGTACCAACGGCCGCCGTTCTCAGTTCTGCCGCCTCCGAAAAGAAAACCTTGCACAATGGCTCCTATCTATTTCCCTCTCTCTCTCTGTTTCCCTCTCTCTCTGTCTCTCTGTCTCTCTCTCTGTCTCTTCTGTCTCTCTCTCTGTCTCTGGGGACTTTGTAAGAGAGAAGGGAGCAGCCATTTAACATAAAGATGAAAGGAACCCGAAGAAACCAACACTGAAACAAATAAGAGTGAAGTCGCTTTTTTTTCCATCTTAGTCACGGCAGGGGATGGGGTGGGGTGGTGTGGGGGGGTTGTCCATCCTGACATAAGTGAGTTATGGGGCGTCAGTAGCTCAGGAGCTCAGGAGGTATAAGAGCGGTTGTCTGGCAACAGGAAGGTTGCTGGTTTGATCCCCGGGCTCCTCCCCCTCCTCCTAGCTAAGTGTGGAGGTGTCCCTGAGCAAGACACCACCTAACCCTACCTGCTCCTCCTAGCTAAGTGTGGAGGTGTCCCTGAGCAAGACACCACCTAACCCTACCTGCTCCTCCTAGCTAAGTGTGGAGGTGTCCCTGAGCAAGACACCACCTAACCCTACCTGCTCCTCCTAGCTAAGTGTGGAGGTGTCCCTGAGCAAGACACCACCTAACCCTACCTGCTCCTCCTAGCTAAGTGTGGAGGTGTCCCTGAGCAAGACACCACCAAACCCTACCTGCTCCTCCCTAGCTAAGTGTGGAGGTGTCCCTGAGCAAGACACCACCTAACCCTACCTGCTCCTCCTAGCTAAGTGTGGAGGTGTCCCTGAGCAAGACACCACCTAACCCTACCTGCTCCTGACGTGTTGGTTGTTACCTTGCATGGTTGGCACCGCCGTCGGTGTATGAATGGGTGAATGTGAGGGATACTGTAAAGCAATTTATAAATGCAATCCATTTACCATTTAGGTATCAAAGCGAGAGAGGTCTGCCTGTCTATGGGTGGTGTGTGTGTGTGTGTGTGTGTGTGTGTGTGTGTGTGTGTGTGTGTGTGTGTGTGTGTGTGTGTGTGTGTTGATGCTACCTATACTAGCTCGACTTTTCAGTTGACCATCATGCCATGCTGGATGAGTTGCATCTACGACACGTTGCCCCCTGCCTCATGAGATTGACCGAATGTCTTGCGCTCTCTCTCTCTCACTCCTCAACCATTACGGCCCACTGGTGGTGGAGTGTGTGTGTGTCTGTAGTCAAAGCGGGTATCCTGTGAGGTCTAATGAGGCGACGCTCCCGGCCATCTCCGTTGCCCACAGCTTTACTTACAGCAAGGCAAGGCGCCGGCCGAAACTCAGAGAGGGGAAAGGAGATGAAGGCCAGGCAGGGCCGAAGCCATGGAGGTAATTAGGCACGGAGAGGCGGTCAATGACAGGCCGCCGCCCCGGGCCCCGAGCCTCCAGCCTCCAGCTGCTCTGCGGTGCGGCCCAGGCCCACACAAAAGGGGCTGATGAGGAGGCGAGCTGACCTTCAGGACTGGCACTCTCCTCCTGGGCTGTCCTCATAACCTGCTGGGCTGTTGGGGTGGAGGGGTGAGGGGGGGGTTCACCCCTACCCGCTCCCACACACACACACACACACACACACACACACACACACACACACACACACACACACACACACGGCCTATTCAAACCACCACAGCACCACAACTCCCATCTACCCACAAGCTCCTTCTCCCAAACTCTCCCAGCCTCCGAGCCCCAGAGCTGCCTGTGGTGAACTTGCAGAGTGAGGCTTGAATACAAATCAGCCCCGGCCGTTTTGTCTCAACCAGCGGTGGAGTCGCTCCTGCCTGGCTCTCTCCTTCCTCTTCTCTATTACCTCCCTTCAGTCTCAAAAACTTTCATCCAACCAATACACCCCCCCCCCCCCCGCCTCCCGCATCCCCCCCCTTTTCCACCGCTGCCTCGGCTATGTTAGCAAATAGCTACGTCAACGTTCTGCCCCTGAATGCGTGTATAGTCCAATACCGCGCAGACAGAGAGTAATCACCACCCCATGTAGCACCGAGATTTATTGCAGCACCATTGGTATTGTTGTTGCCTTAAAGTAAATTCTAATGCACAATCGTGGAATGAATCATTTGATCTTTAGCATGAGATAAGCCGTTGTCAGCCCCGGCTGTGGTGACGGGGGGGGCGGGAAATTTATTCCTCGGCTGGTCATAAAGTGGGCCACGAGCGGACAACCGGCTCCCCGGGACGGGCCACATAAAGACTCGGGACCCAATAAAAGGAATGTCACAGGAAGTGCACCGAATGTCATTAATAATAAATCTGAATTGTCTGAAAGTGACCCGGCAGCGAGGAGGATGGACCGGGCAGGAGGGAAGACCTCGACGTGTTGCGGGAGCGGCCTCCATTTATGTCAATCACGGGGCGCCAATCCTGGCCCTTTTATTACTCGGAGAAGCAATTAACCTTTCAGGGAGCCGTGTCACTCAAGCCGAGACAAAAGAGCATTTCCGAGATGTCCAACAAGTCCTGGGACAGATGAGTTTGATAAGCGCGCCGTGGCTATGTGGTCCCACCTGTTCAAAAACCAAAGCACAGTTCATTGGTCCCCACCGCCCCCCTGAGCTCTCTCCAGATCTCCAGTCTCCAGATACTCATGTACTTCTACTCAATGTACCTTGTTACTGCTACTACATCTTAAACACTCGCGCTTTACTTACTGCCTGCCTGCCTCACAGCTGAAAAGGCAAAGATAACGCAATAAGATGGGGGAAGATAGAACACTGCACTTGTTTCGCTGAATGGATTCAGATGTAGATATTTCCAGTAATGGTGATTATCTGAATTATGCAGAGTGGGGTCATTCTTTTTGGAACCGCTTTCTTCTTCACTCGCACAAGAAACGCGTCAAATAAAGCAGAACGGTGCAGTTTTAAAAAGCCCCACTCGCACACCGCTTGCCGGGATGCTCAGCCCGCTGGAACGAGGTCTCAACTTCCCGGCGTTCAACTTACCGAGGACTACGTCGGAGAGATCCGGGTTCCCGGGACCTTCAGCCGAGTCCTTGATGGGGCGCGCATACAGAGAGACATATTTGGATTCATTGGTGTAATGCGAGGTGTTCTGCGCACGGCACCCGCTGCAGATGAATTTCATTTGAGAGCCGTCTGATCTGTCTCTATCAATAACGCCTGGATAGAGCCGTGCGCGTGCACGACATGCGCACGCACACACACACACACACACGTACGCACGCACACGCACACACGCACACACACACACACGGCGTCCGCGCGTACAGAAACACACTCAGACAAAACATGCGTCGCTGACAGTGTGACCAAACTGCTAACCGCTGAGCCGTATATATTTCTTGTCAATGTGAAGCCGGGTCCTAACACTGCTCATGAAAATAGATTTGAAACTAAGCCCTGTGTGTGTGTGTGTGTGTGTGTGTGTGTGTGTGTGTGTGTGTGTGTGTGTGTGTGTGTACGTGTGTGTGTGTGTACGTGTGTGTGTGTGTGTGTGTGTGTGTGTGTATGTGTGTGTGTGTGTGTGTGTGTGTGTGTGTGTGTGTGTGTGTGTGTGTACGTGTGTGTGTGTGTGTGTTGTGTGTGTGTGTATGGTGTGTGTGTGTGTGTACGCGTGTGTGTGTGTGTACGTGTGTGTGTGGCTGGCGGTGTGGAGGGGGAGACTGCGTAAAAAACCCACCGACTGTTCATGCTGCACACGCACACGCTGTCCAGAGGGGGCAGTGTGGAGGCGCCGGGCCGCTCGGCTCTATGTGTCTTAATTGGAGCGCTTCCAGAACCCGGGGGTTAGCACACCTGCTCCTCTATCTGTTGCTGTTCTGGGAGCCACCCTTCCCAACACAACCAAAATAATCCTGCAGGGTGTAGAAACGTGTGCGTGCGAGAGTGCTTGCGTATGTGTGTGTGCGTGCGTGCGTGTTGGCGTGTGTGTTCATGTGTTGGCGTGTGTGTGTGCTGTGTTGGCGTGTGTGTGTTCATGTTTTGACTGGTTCGTGCCAACTGACAACTAATGTTTCCCTCGTGACGGACAAAGTGGACGGACAACGCATAAAAAAAACGAAAACGTAGATTGCGGAACGATTGCTTTGTCATTTTCTGCCGGTCTTGTTTTGAACTGACCGGCTGTAAACAATGCATTAAAATATTGATTTCCTTCCACATGAGTAGTAGAATGCAATATATTTAACCCAGGACCCCATGGCCCAAAGACTCCACGTCGCCCCCTACGGGTTCATGAATGTCCTGGCGGCGCCACACTCCAGACAAACACAGCCAGACCTGCTCCTCCCAGACTAATTATGCAATCCTGCCTCTCTGCTAGAAAGGGCGAAAAAAAATGCCTTTTTAAAATTAAGGGGTCGACAGGAAGTTAAAATAAAGGAAGTTAAAATAAAAGTTGTTACGGAGGATGCCGCTGTGTCTCGTGCTGAGCGAGTCTCCCGAAAAACTCACAAAAAACGGACAAATATATAGATTATATGGAAGGTCTTTGAGGTCACGGAGAGACGTCATGCCATGATGTCTAGTCCTGTTCTGCTTCCTTCATAATAGATGAGCGCCAGAGTACGAGAGAGAGAGAGAGAGAGAGAGAGAGAGAGAGAGAGAGAGAGAGAGAGAGAGAGAGAGAGAGAGAGAGAGGGTATGAGAGAGAGCGAGCGATCGAGTAAGATAGAGAGGGAGAGAGCGCACACTGTGCAGCCTGGCTGAGTTCAGGCCGATATTTTGGCATCTGGATGCTTAATATTTTAGAGGCTGGACGGTGGATAATGTATACTATGCAGAAGTATCTGTGTGTGCGTGTGTGCATGTATAAGTATTATATATATATATATATATATATATGCAATAAAGATAGATAGGATATAGATAGAAGGGGAGAGAGGCAGACATATTTACTCAGTGTACCTCTGCATGGCTCCGTCATAAGACAGTTAAGACACCCCTTTTTGAGATGCATCGAGGGCCAGACTGAGCTAGTGGGCTGACTGAGGCAATTAGGTCTATTATTAGTACGACAGTGGAAGGATTGATGCGCACAATAGTCGGTGTGTAAGCAGAAAGCCGGGGCCTACGTGGAGCAAATTCTAATAGTGAGAATCTCCGAGATTATATGAGCCTTCATTAACATTTTCACACATGGCTGCCTAACAAATGAGAAAAGAGCTCTGGCACACCGGCAGATTTATCACACGCGCACACACGCACACACACGCACACACACACGCGCACCACGCACACACACACACGCACACACACACGCACACACACACACACAGCAGGCCAGACCACCGCTAGCACCTCCCTCTCTTTCACACCGTTACCGCTCGTACCGCTACCCCTGACTCGGGGGGAACAATGCTGGTGTGTGCAGTGGCGTCGTGTTATTATTAAACATTCCCCTCCATTGTTCCATCGACATGATGCGTGTTGGATGTTGGATGTTGGATGTGTTGGATACACCTCGATGTTGTCTCCGCAACACAACGCGCGAGGCTGCTGAATGAGTGGCTGTTGCGAGGCGCCTCTCCCTCAGCCTCGTCAGCCTCCGTCGACGCGATACGGGATCTCTGGACCCGTTCTTAAACGTGTGTTACCGTTACTCGTTAGTTTTTGCAGCGTAATCGTCCCAGTTAAGTACTGCTAGACGGGGGGCTCCAACTGCAGGTAAGCGGGGGGTGGGGGGCCTGCCTCAATTAGCTGTGTTGCGCAGCGCTCTTAGCGTCCCGCCAGCCGCCGGCTTCACGATGGAACGTTCCCTGGGATTTTCCCCCTCTTTTCCCCCCCACCGAGAAGTTCATTAGAATGACAAATAGCGGCGCGCCATAACATCAACACGGCAACAACAGAGAGTGTGAACGTGCGCACGCCTGTGTGTGTGTGTGTGTGTGTGTGTGTGTGTGTGTGTGTGTGTGTGTGTGTGTGTGTGTGTGTGTGTGTGTGTGAATGGAGTGACACACAGGGCGGGAAATGGATTACACTCCGTTTGATAGTGTGATCTCAGCGGTTACAACCTCCGCCGCCGCCGCTTCCATCCCGCCGCTCGCCGCATTCTGCTGACTCACCCCTCGTTCCCTCACCCCGGGACGGTTCGTTCTCCCTGCGCGCCCACCGCCGCCGCCACCGCCACCGCCACGGCGCCGCGATGAGCTCTGTCTTTTATTTGTCTTCTGCTTCAGGACGGCCATGTTTGAGTTGGCTGATTGGGGAGGGAGATAACTCAGAGGTTCTATTTGAAGAGAGCTGTCTCTCTCTCCCCGTCTCTCCATCCCTCAGTCTCTCTCTCTCTCTCTCTCTCTCTCTCCATCTTCCCCTCTCTCTCCCCTCTCTCTCCATCTCTCACGGTCTAATCTCCTCAACCTCAAGGAGAAGATGCAGAGTCAGCAGTGTCTCACTTTGGAAGTGGAGTGGGGAGAGGTCAAACTCTCCCCCGGCACCCTCCCGTCCCTCCTCCTCCCCCTCTTTAGGTGGACCACCACAGCTCCTCCTCCTCCGGGTAGTTGGGCTACTGGTCGTGGTCATGTGACACACGTTGGCCCCGGACGCCACCGTGTGTGTCATGGCGTGTCCATAATGAACGTTTTGGGGAACAGCCTGGGCTAGCGCAAGCATGCCTAATGTCCTTAAGACAAAAGGAGATATTGCCACGGACAGAGCCGATAGAAATCAATTTCCCATTTGCCGCTTTAATTTCGGCGAGATGGGGGCAGAGATTAGGGGCCGGGGGGTGCCTGTAAGCCCCCGCGTCGACCGGCCCTACCTGGATGCGCCGCGCCGGCCCGCCTGACCCCTGCGGCTAATTAAAGTTCTTGGATTGATCCACAAACAACGTGATAAAGATCTGTCCTCCACCACCACCCTCAGACACACACACACTGCGACGGTGGCGGCAAGCATCCCATAATAGCCTCATAAAGCTACAGCTGCAGTTTGCTGCTGACAGCCTCCTATCTCCTCCGCCGCCGCCGCCGCCGCCGCCGCCGACAGTACATTGCCGAGTCGAGTTTTGACTGCAATTATAGCCGCTCAGGGGTTAATTACAGAGCGCGGCCAATGGCGGATCGTCGCTCTTTTGGTGCCGTTGTTTGTGTGTTTCTGGGAGAACTCGCTTTGTTGTTTTTTATACGCCAGCGCTTGGCCGTTCGTTTTTAACTGGAAGGCTACGGTTTGTTGTTTGGATAGCGTCGATGCTCGCTGTGAGTAACGGCCATCTTTGGGGGGGCCGGGGGGGGGGAGGGCCGTGTGTTCTGTCAGCTCTGTCCACATGCCGCAGTTTACCCCCCCTGCTCCCCCGGACGGCTACCGGCTAGAATCACATAAAACTAAACCGCAAAACTTGCCAGGTTTTCAAAGTACACTTTAAAAGCTTAGGCACTTTATGGACATGTATACATACTCTCTCTATCTCTCTCTCTCTCTCCCTCTCTCTCTCTCTCATACACACACACACACACAGAAACACACACACACACACACACACACATCCCGACAATACATAACCACACATATACATGTACAAAAGCTGCACACACACACATACACACACACACACACACACACACACAACCCCACTGTGGTGTGCTAACAGCCACCCCCCCGCCCCAACTTAACCCATGTGCTATGCTAAGCCCCAGTGTGCTTAGCATCTGTGCTAATGTTGCAGCAGCGTGCTACACCTCGCTTACCCCGTCCACGCACGCACACACACACACGCGCACACACACACGACACGCGCACGCACACACCCACACACACACACACAGGGCACATATCTAGAGCTACTCTCTAGTATTTAAGCAAGAGTGCATAATCACATAGCAGGACATTTTTGTACTTTATTTTTTCCGCGGGAGACGCCGGCAAATAAATGTATATATATATATATATATATATATATATATATATATATCATATACAACCTGTTATCTTCTTTTTTTTCTTTTAGTCAACGTGGAATTCCGCTCTGGTGGTCGTTTCCCCGAGCTGGTGAGATGACAAAATGGCCCCGTCTTGTGAGATCATGTGGCGTGCGTTGCCTCGCTAGACGGGCACAGCGCTGGGGTATTTTTAGACCATCGCGCGCACGCCGCCCTCCCCGTCTCCTACAATGGTTGTCTGCTCCATTGTGGTCCATTTTTTAACAAGGGCCTTCTCCCCGGCAGCCCCTCGGAGGAGTTAATTAAAGTGATAGAGGTTGGAGCTGATGAGCCATACCACCCTGACCTTGAGGCACTGGTTTCCCCCCGCAACCCCACAATTATACCTGCATAATCAACACACACACACACACACACACACACACACAGATGGACCCTCACACACACCCACAAACAATCAAAGCCACAACCAGAACCCCCGAAGGAGACATAACTAGTGTCCCAGCCACAGTCCCATAGCTACCTCCTCTCCCCTCCAGCCTTGGTGCATTAAACACTAGGGGTGTGGAAATTTCTCGATTCTAAGATGCATCGCGATGCGGACATGTACGATTCTGCATCGATGCAGTGACAGAACATAATCGATTATAGCCTACTAACGTTGATGTAAAAAAAAAAAAGCGCTGGCAGCGGCTATTTTCAATGCAAACCCTATGAAGTTCAGCGCTTTTGGTCGCTCTGCTCCCAGTGCTCTGAGTTGAAAATAGTTCAACTTTTGGAGAAGCGTCGCGCTCATCAATGTCACGTCTCTCTTGTCACCAATCAAAATTGAGGAGGGGGCGGGACATACGATATCAACATTGTCAACAAAGGCGGAGGAGAACCTTATACAGGCTGTCATGGACAACCAGTTGTACACAGACGCGATGTCTCTCCATTGTTTCAAATTAATTTATAATCAAAATAGACGGGATACGCTAGTGCAGGCCTGGCCAACCCGCGGCTCCCGAGCCGCATGCGGCTCTTTGCCGTGGTTTCTTGCGGCTCTTACGTTCATATTGAATTTATGTGTTTTTTTTAGGGCTGTCAAAGGTAACGCGTTATCACAGATGTTTGCGGCCAAGGATGCGCAATGACGCTACAGTGAGGTTGCGTGACGGGCTCCGAGCTCAGCGTACTCTGGGGGGGGGGGTCCGTTGATTCGCGGTTCTGATGGGGGGGGGGGCGGGTCCGTTAATTCGCGGTTCTGGATGGGGGGGGGGGGGGGGGGGGGGGGCGGGTCCCCCAATTAACTAGATAAGACTATGAAATGTTATTGCCCTGGCAGTGGCTACAAATATGTTTGGTGTGTGAGAGAGGAAGAGATGGGAGATGTTTCATGTGTGTATGATGTGGCTCTTTGCAGTAACACAGTAAAAAAAATTGGCTCTTCGTCTCTTGACTGGGTTGGCCACCCTGCGCTAGTGTGACGTCACAACGAAGGAATGTGGAAGCGCTAGAAGAAACACGTGAGAAGCGCTCTGAAAAAGAGTTGTGGTTATTGAGCTGCATCGAGATGCATCAAGATGCATCTAGATCGAATCGAATCGAAATCGTGGACAGCTGAAATCGTAATCGAATGAATCGTGAGGCAGTGAAGATTCACAGCTCTAATTAACCACACAGCTACAACCATACATCTACAACCATAGAGCTACAACCATACAGCTACAACCACAGAGCTACAACCACACAGCTACAACCATAGAGCTACAACCACACAGCTACAACCACAGAGCTACAACCACACAGCTACAACCATACATCTACAACCACACAGCTACAACCACAGAGCTACAACCACACAGCTACAACCATAGAGCTACAACCACACAGCTACACACAGCTACAACCATACAGCTACAACCACACAGCTACAACCATAGAGCTACAACCACACAGCTACAACCACACAGCTACAACCACACAGCTACAACCACACAGCTACAACCATACATCTACAACCACACAGCTACAACCACACAGCTACAACCATAGAGCTACAACCACACAGCTACAACCACACAGCTACAACCACACAGCTACAACCATACAGCTACAACCACACAGCTACAACCATAGAGCTACAACCACACAGCTACAACCATACATCTACAACCACACAGCTACAACCATACATCTACAACCACACAGCTACAACCACACAGCTACAACCATAGAGCTACAACCACACAGCTACAACCACACAGCTACAACCATAGAGCTACAACCACACAGCTACAACCACACAGCTACAACCATACAGCTACAACCACACAGCTACAACCATACATCTACAACCACACAGCTACAACCACACAGCTACAACCACACAGCTACAACCACACAGCTACAACCATAGAGCTACAACCACACAGCTACAACCACACAGCTACAACCATACATCTACAACCACACAGCTACAACCACACAGCTACAACCATACATCTACAACCACACAGCTACAACCATAGAGCTACAACCACACAGCTACAACCATAGAGCTACAACCACACAGCTACAACCATAGAGCATTAACACTACAACCACACAGCTACAACCACACAGCTACAACCATAGAGCTACAACCACACAGCTACAACCATAGAGCTACAACCACACATCTACAACCACACAGCTACAACCACACAGCTACAACCACACAGCTACAACCATACATCTACAACCACACAGCTACAACCATACATCTACAACCACACAGCTACAACCATAGAGCTACAACCACACAGCTACAACCATACATCTACAACCACACAGCTACAACCATAGAGCTACAACCACACAGCTACAACCATAGAGCTACAACCACACAGCTACAACCATAGAGCTACAACCACACAGCTACAACCATACAGCTACAACCACACAGCTACAACCACACAGCTACAACCACACAGCTACAACCACACAGCTACAACCATAGAGCTACAACCACACAGCTACAACCATAGAGCTACAACCACACAGCTACAACCATAGAGCTACAACCACACAGCTACAACTAGGGATGCACCGATACCACTTTTTTCAGACCGAGTAAAAGTACAAGTACTTACATTTGGGTACTTGCCGATACCGAATACCGATACCGAGTACTTAATAAAACCATTACAGTTCTAATGACTTTGAAAACAGATCAGATGTTCCTCACTTTCTGACTGTGAACAAATTAAAACAAATATAACGGCACTGCCACACATTTCAATGAAATGTAACCTAAACCATCCAACATACGTCAGTCGGATACTCGGTACCAAGGACGTGTTGTTGTTTAGGACATTGGTGGACATCACAGATATTGCGCCAAGGATGCGCAATGACGCTCCCGTGAGGCGCGGGGCTCAGAGTCAGCGTCTCTGGGGGGGGGGGGGGCTGGCTCCGTTAATTCGCCGTTCTGATGGGGGGGGGTGCGCTGTTAATTTGCGGTTCTGATGGGGGGGTGCGCTGTTAATTCGCGTTCTGATGGGGGGGTGCGCTGTTAATTCGCGGTATCTGATGGGGGGGGGGGTGGCGCTGTTAATTTGCGGTTCTGATGGGGGGGGGGTGCGCTGTTAATTTGCGGTTCTGATGGGGGGGGTGCGCTGTTTAATTCGTGGTTTGATGGGGGGGGGGGGTGCGCTGTTAATTCGACGTTCTGATGGGGGGGTGCGCTGTTAATTCGCCGTTCTGATGGGGGGGTGCGCTGTTAATTCGCGTTCTGATGGGGGGGGCGCTGTTAATTCGCCGTTCTGATGGGGGGGGTGCGCTGTTTAATTCGCCGTTTCTGAAGGGGGGGGGGGTGCGCTGTTAATCGCCGTTCTAATGGGGGGGGTGCGCTGTTAATTCGCCGTTCTGATGGGGGGGGTGCGCTGTTAATTCGTGGTTCTGATGGGGGGGGGTGCGCTGTTAATTTGCCGTTTCTGATGGGGGGGTGCGCTGTTAATTCGTGGTTCTGATGGGGGGGGGTGCGCTGTTTAATTCGCCGTTGTGATGGGGGGGGGGGTGCGCTGTTTAATTTTGCGGTTCTGATGCGGGGGGGTGCTCCGTTAATTGGTGGGGACATTGGTCCCAGCGTCCCACTAAATTCTACCGCCATGCTCGGTACCATGCGCAGTTGGCTATTAAACATCATAAACGCCAACTCGGTTGCATCTCTTTATTTCAATATTCCTTGGGCTCAGAATATTACAAGGTTAACGTTGCGTTGCCAAAGTGGTGTTGGTGCGGTTGTATCGGAGTAGTTTAACGAGTACGAGTACGAGTAACATGGAGCACAGTATCGGACCGGATACCGAATACTGGTATCGCGTATCGGTGCATCCCTAGCTAGATAGCTACAACCACATAGCTACAACCAGCTACAACCACACAGCTACAACCATACATCTACAACCACACAGCTACAACCATAGAGCTACAACCACACAGCTACAACCATAGAGCTACAACCACACAGCTACAACCACAGAGCTACAACCACACAGCTACAACCATAGACTACAACACAGCTACAACCACACAGCTACAACCATAGAGCTACAACCACACAGCTACAACCATACAGCTACAACCACACAGCTACAACCACACAGCTACAACCATAGAGCTACAACCACACAGCTACAACCACACAGCTACAACCATACATCTACAACCACACAGCTACAACCATAGAGCTACAACCACACAGCTACAACCACACAGCTACAACCACACAGCTACAACCATAGAGCTACAACCACACAGCTACAACCATAGAGCTACAACCACACAGCTACAACCATACATCTACAACCACACAGCTACAACCACACAGCTACAACCATAGAGCTACAACCATAGAGCTACAACCACACAGCTACAACCACACATCTACAACCACACAGCGGAACAACCATACATCTACAACAACACAGCTACAACCATAGAGCTACAACCATAAGAGCTACAAACACACAGCTACAACCACACATCTACAAACCACACAGCGACAACCATACATCTACAACAACACAGCTACAACCATAGAGCTACAACCATAGAGCTACAACCACACAGCTACAACCACACAGCTACAACCACACATCTACAACCACACAGCTACAACCATACATCTACAACCATACATCTACAACCACACAGCTACAACCATACATCTACAACCACACGCTACAACCATAGAGCTACAACCACCACATCTACAACCACACATCTACAACCATACATCTACAACCACACATCTACAACCATACATCTACAACCACACAGCTACAACCATAACATCTACAACCACACAGCTACAACCATAGAGCTACAACCAACAACATCTACAACCACCACATCTACAACCACACATCTTACAACCATACAGCTACAACCACACAGCTACAACCATACAGCTACAACCATACAGCTACAACCATAGAGCTACAACCATAGAGCTACAACTATACAGCCACAAACAATTTTCCAGTATATCATCGCATTGACTTTCGGCTCACTTGGTGTTGTGTACATTATTATAATTTTTGTGTGTTTCTATCTGTGTTTCTCTCTGTCTCTCTGTCTCTCTGTCTCTCGTCGTTTTCTCTCGCCTGTGTGTGTCTCCCTCTCTCTCTCTCTCTCTCTCTCTCGGTCCATGTCTGCCGTTCTCTCTGTGCAAGGCAACGTAGGACGCCGTGGTATCTGGTGACGTGGTGCGTGCAAATGATCGGACTGCCATGGCTGCTTATTCTAATATGACAGAGTAGGCTGTCGTCTGGTTCACTCTGCACAGGCGCCTGGTGTGGTGTGTGCGTGTGCGCGTGTGTGCGTGTGCGTGTGCGTGTGTGTGTGTGTGTGTGCGTGTGCGTGTGTGTGTGTGTGTGACGCGGGCTCGCGGGTGTTTGCATCCGCATCGCACACGCTTGGGTATGTGTGAGCGTATATATATGTATGGTATATGTACATTTGCGTGTGTATGTGGGAGGGGTGTGTGCGTTTTTGTGTGTGTGTGTGTGGTGTGTGTGTGTGTGGGAAGGGTGTGTGTGTCTGTGTGTGTGTGTGTGTGTGTGTGTGTGTGTGTGTGTTTGTATGTATTTATGTATGTATGTATGTATGTGTGTGTGAGAGACGGATCAGGCCAGACAGTTCAGGACAGAGAATAGATAGAGACATGCAAGAGAGCCAGCAGCCAAGACAGGCAAGAAATGGCATCCAGCCTTTGAGAGAGAGAGAGGGAGAGAGAGAGAGAGAGAGAGAGAGGGAGAAACAGACTCACCCTGTCCCCTGCCCAAACACACACACACACACACACACACACACACACACACACACACACACACACACACACACACACACACACACACACACACACACACACACACACACACACACGTACACACACTGATACACACCTCCAACCCTGTCTTAACAGTGTTAGTACTGTTTAGTAGAGCTGTCTCTTTCGAGGACGCCATGCACAGATGAATAAAGAGAAAGGGCGGGAGAAAAAAAACTGTTTTGCGGAGAATGGGATGTCACAGCAGATAAGCGTCTCGAGGTGCTCCATATTTATTATGTGCAACAATTTGACTAACCAGAGAATTTAGATTAATAACATTGGGCCCCGGGAAGTAATTTCCTTTTGCGAAAGTGATTTACACGGCGCATCGCGAGGAGAACAGCCCTCGCCGGCCTTTTTTCCGTGGCGTCAGCTGAAAATAATGACATTTAAAGCACCCGCCAAGGTTAATAGGCTCCCTCTTTGGTTATGAACTTTTATTTTTTGCGTTCACGCCCCTCTTCCCCAAGAATCAATCTGTTGTCGCCGTCGTCCTCGCCGCGCCGAAACTCGTGACCTGTTCGTCGCACCCCGCGCCCCTGCGCCGCCGCCGCCGCCGCCGCCCCAAACCCGAACCCGCGCTACATCGCCGCGCCAAGGTACATTTCTTTTAAACACCTTCGCCGCGGCCGCTGCCGTCTCCCTCCGCCGACGCCACGATGGGAATTTGTGCGATTTTTGGACCATTACCTGAGATATTGGTGTAATCACTGCACCATGGTCCAGTTAAGCATGTAATTACATATTCTTTTGGGACACAGAATCTCAAAACAAATGTTCCCGTGGGTGGCAGCCAACACTATTTATTTTGCGGTTTTTTTTGCGGCGGGTGAAAACTGTTTCCAGCGAGTCGCCACGTGAGTCGCTTGACGGCATCGTGTGCATCGCGTTGAGCCCTGCAGTACTCTTACAAAAATATAAAACTAAGCCCGGCCGCTCGCCAGCCTGCCCCCCGGTTCACGTGGAGCCATTGTACTGCACTTTTGTAGATGCTGCTGCTCATGCGGCGCTTAGGCCGGCGTTTGATATCAGCTCTCGCCCCGGAGGGCGGTGGTCGATAGTGGAGGGTGGAGGGTCGCTGGGGGGGGGGGGGGGGGGGGGAGGGTGGGGGTGGAGTGTGGAGGGTGGAGCGTGGGGTCAGTTGTGGTTGTGGAAGTGGGGCGGAGGGGCTAAAGCTCTCCATCTCCGTCTGCAAAAAAAAAAAAAAAAAAAACTCTGGCCGGGGCCCACCCCCAGCGTTCTATGGAGGAATCTATTTTTGATGCAGGGGTTCCTCCCTGCGTCGGCTGGGTGTTTTTAACAAGGAGCGCCTGGCTTCCCGTGCCTGTCGACGGCACGGCGAAAGGTATTGATAAATGATTAACGCTTCAGAAGGGGCCCGGAGTTGTAGCCCGGCGCTCCTCCGGTGAGCTGCCGCGCTGCTGAATATTTCATCGGCACACAGATGTGCTGCTGTCTGCCGAGCGGCTCGCAGCCTCCTCAGCCCTCTGTCATTACTGAGTTAGTGGGATGGTGATCTCCACACACACACACACACACACACACTCACACACACACACACACACACACACACACTCGACTGCGTCCAATAGAATAGTCGATAGAAGAATCAGAAATGCACTGTTGTGAACTTATCCCGCTCTGCAAACACACACGCACACACACACACACGCACACACACACACAAACCCAGCTCAGACTCCAGCCCGGCGTGACTCCTGGCCCCGGTATCCTCGTCCTCCTCCTCGCCGCTACGCCTCGCTCTGCTACCTGAAGAGCAGGTAAGCAGGGCAGCAGCCTCCGGCACCGTGACCCTCCGTGGGCAGCGGGCACAACAACAAAACTGTGTCATAACAGGGCGGAGAGGGCGGACTGTTAAGAGCGAGCGAGTACCGCCAACCATCACTCGCAGCAGCAGCAGCCGCCGCCGCCGCAGCGGCAATGATGCTGTGAAACCCCCCCCCAACCATTGCTCCGGGAGAGACTGCAGAGTGGAGAGGCTGGTGAATCAGGCCGGCGGGGCCAGGGACTTCTCCTTCTTCCTCCTCCTCCTCCTCCTCCTCCTCCTCTTCCTCTTCCTCTGCTGAAGGCCTCCAAGTTGCATGCTGTTTCGATGTCCCCAGGAAACCATACTTCTGCTGGGCCTGCCCATCTGCAAGTCTGTTTGTGTAACACTGCCACCTCCTCTCCTTGGGACCCCTGAGGGGAGTGGAGGGGCACGGAGAGCACGGATGAAAACGACCGAAAAAAGAAGAGGACACTGAAATATGACGGAGTGGTGGAGGAGAGGCTTACAGGCCGACGGAGACAACCAACACCAAGACTTTCAGTAAAAATAGTGATATTTAGAGGGAAGGAACAAGAGGTAGAGCTGAAGAAGCTTGAGGGGTAGGAGGATGAATGGTGTAGAGGAGGAGGAGGAGGAGGAGAGAGGAAGCGAGCGAGATCCTCCAGCCCTGATCAAAGCGCCGTCTCCCTAATCCGCCACATTCAGCAGGCAGTCTCGCAGCATTTACAGCTGCCCCTGTCCTCCCCTCCCCGAAAGGAGGAAGGGGAAAACACTCGCGGCTAAACTGCCCTGAAGTGTTGAAGCTATTTTTACGGTTTGACGACAGCGAACAGAGGGGGCCCCCCCCGCTGAGGCCCGCGCGCCACGACCGGGGTAAATTAGAAGAACAAAGCGCCGGAGAATCGGAAGAGAGAGGTGTCGGGGGGTGAAGTTGCAGACGACAACACCCGGCTTTACACCCCGGCGCTCCGGATCAACCGAGACCGTATAGCCAACACGTACGCTGGAGCTTCCACCCGAGATTTCCCTGTGACGGCGCCGGGAATTAATGCAAAGGAAGCGCGCTTGAATATCAAAATCTTCCTCTTAATTGGCTTGCCAGCCGTTATTTGGTTACGGTCTCCTTTGGAGATGTCTGATTGTTCCTTTTCGCAGAGGAATTTGCAATAAATGTGCCGCCATAAACACAAAGGCATTTATTATGGTAATTCCGCCAAATGAAAGAACGGGTTAAAGGTCTCTTTGGAGTTTGCCTTGATTAGATCTCCCTTTCAATCCCGCGTGGAAGGTGTAAAACAATGAGCGGTTTCTTCAATCACCGAGATAACGGCGCTCTGAAAGAGTAGCGCCATTAACCCCCGCGGCCGCCGGCATTTCACCTGTTTGTGATTGGAGTGAAAGCGGCAAATTGTGTTTTGCCGCGGCGATAATCACGATTCATAATCCATAATCCGGCAAGTCCTAATATCGCGTGACCCCTCCCCCGTCTCCAGGCCACCCTATCATCGTGCGGCAACAGCATCCCGACAAACTATGAATGGGATTGAGGTCTCCTGACAGCTGAAGACTATCAACCCGGCCCCCCCCCGGCATATAGTGGAGACAATTATAAGGCTGGAGTCGATGTGTTTTCAGGTGGAGGGTGGAGAGGGATGGAGAAACCAGGTAAGAGTTCAGGAAGGACGGATGTGGGGGGAGATGAACGAAGGTGGAGGTGGGGAGGGAAGGAGGGAGGATTGTAAATCAGTAACGGCAGAGAGAGAGAGAGAGAGAGAGAGGAGAGCGAGGGGGGTGAGGTCAGACGGCAGCAGAGAGAGCGAGAGAGAGGACAGAGTGGGGAAAGGGGAGGCAGGCTGGCCAAGCAACGCTATAGTAAGAGAAAGGGGGGGGGGAGGGGTGAGGCAATGGCATTGATGAATCGCCGCCGGCTGATCAGCGGAAGCCAGGTTGGTTGTTTGAAGATTACATTTTAATACAGCATTTTGACTCCCTCTGCCTGCGAAAATAATCACGGGGTGTGGGGCGGTGGGGGGGAGGGGTGGGAGGGGGGGGGGAGAAAACCAATGAGGAATTATTATTCCCCAGAATATGAACTGATTATCTTAGTTTGCCCTTGACGAGGGTCGTCCTGTTGGCCCTGCCATGTTAACTCAATACAGGCCCACCATACTGTGCATGTTGGAGTGCCCTGATGTAGTAGCCGTGTGTTCGCCCGTTTAAGTGTACTGATAGGGCGCCGCCGTGTCCAGCAAATAAGGCGCACATACTGTATCGCCTTCCGGTGCGCCCGGGCCGTCACGGACATATTGAAAACACGGCTGACTGACTGTAATGGTTTTTGCTCATCGCGGAGAATTATCCGGTTTTTATTAGTGCCCCCTCCCGAACATCTTGACAGCTTTAATGCGAACTAAAGACTGACACAAACAGCGAAGATAGACTTTGGCTGCTGGGAGGTTTTAATCCATCTCCAGTTTATGTTTCGCCGTGTGTTTGTCTGTGTGTGTGGTGTGTGTGCGTGTTGTGTGTGTGCCCGTGTGTGAAGCTGGCATCGCCCGTCGCGGCGGCGCGGAGGCTAATGGCAGAGCTCTCCCGCGCGCTGGAGTATCGCCGATGGATTTCATATGAATGGATACTACTTTGTGTCCACTTTAGAACTACCTATTATCAGCTATTTTACCCCGTGGCCCCCGTCCTCGGCTGACAAGCCCAGAACGTATCGCTGCTAAAGTATTGATTAAGAGGCCGGATAATTTAAGGTGCGTGACACGCCTGATTCCGTGCCTCTCAGCTCCCCTCTCTCCCGCGTTCGTTCGTTTTTGTGAGAGAGCGTATGTGTGAACAACGCTATCCAGCGGGCAGAGACTCCACTTCTCTCTGCTCAGACACACCGCCACCACCACCATCATCACCACCACCACCAGCCCGGCGGCCAGTGTGTGTGTGTGTGTGTGTGTGTGTGTGGGGGAGGGGGGGGGGTGTTGGACGAAAATAGTACTCTGTCTGTTGCCAAGGTTACAGCATTGACAACATGACATGGCCATTCATTCTCAATACTGTATCTCCCCGGCCTTCTGTGAGAAAGTGGCTGCTAATCTTAGCCCTCAATCTGCCCGCCTGTCAATGTGAAGAGAGAGGCGGCCGAGGTATGAGCCGGAGCGTGTGCGCCTTCGTCTTCGCCTTCGCCTTCGCCTTACGCCTTCCACCTTCCACCTTCCACCGGGCATCCAGCTCCCGCCCCCTTTTTTCCCTCCAAAACCTCCAAAACCACAACGCCCGTCCCTCCTCCTCCTCCGCGTCTCCACCATTGTTGTCGTCCTCCACCCGCCATGCCACCTCCACTTTCCTCTCTCGCCGACGACTTGTTTCCCCTCGCCGGCTGATAAAAGCCTCCTTCCGGCCCGTGTGTGTGTGTGTGTGTGCTCGCTGAGACGGGGGGGGGGGGGGGGGGCTGTTCCTATACACCTCCACCTACATCCCGCCCTCCGTCTCTCCCATGTGTCACTTTAACATTTTGCAGGTACGAGGCAGTCTGCAGTGGAGAGCTCGCGGTTGAATGGCAAGTGCATGATAGTCACAATAAAAACCTGTAATTGAAAGATACGTTATCGTGCCCGACTCCGCTCTGGGTTTCATGTGGGGGGGGGGTGGTATCGGGGCGACACTTCTGCTGGGGGAGAGAGAGAGAGAGAAGAGAGAGAGAGAGAGAGAGAGAGAGAGAGAGAAGAAAGGGGACCTCTTTTAATTAAAAGAACGAGTGCTCAAAGGGGGCGAGCAGAAGTTGAATCTAGAGGCATGTTTGGCATGAATAAAATGCCCCTCCTCTTTGTGCGGTGACACTGACAAATAGAACGCTGTGCCCGAGAGAAGGGGTGGAGACTTATCTCCAATGGCTAATGAATTCACAGTCCTGGAGATGAACATGGTCTTTGAGGTTCAGAGGGGGCCCTCGCCTGAGTCATACTATCTCCCGAACGCAAGGTACCCTCCCCCCCCTCCCCGTAACACGGTGTCTTCCCGCGACACCTGATTGGTCCAGAGAGGAGGGCGTCACATGGCGTCTATCTCGGGAAAACGACCCATGCGAGCTATTAGTTCTAAGGAAGTGTTTTTGTGCGCCGCTGCTGCTGGTCAACGTAGCTAACTAGCTCCCGTCTCGGTCAGCCGGCGTGGTCGCGACGCGGCGCAGCAAGCTCCTGATAGACGGAGAAGTGATTTCTTTATTTTTCGCCGTGTAATACACACACATTGCTAAGGCAAGATTCTCCCACAGTCAACACAGACAGTAGCCCCGGCCACTCTGAGGACACCTGGAGGCTATCAACTGGCCAACACATGGCTATTTAACCAGTTACTTTGTGCTGAACCTTTGTGTTTTTATGACAGACACAGTTTTCAAGATGTGCACAAACCCATTTCTGCTCAATTGCTCCCAGCGGCAGTCCCAAATAGATTTAGCAATGATACTGCGAGAGAGAGAGAGAGAGAGAGAGAGAGAGGGAGATTGGGAGCGAGAGTGAGGAGAGAGGGAGAGAGAGAGAGACACCTAAAGAGGGGGAAGCAAGGAAGAACCCCGGAATGGAGAGTGAAAAGGAATGAAGAGTGTAAAAAAAAATAGACTGGAAACCGTCGCCGTTGCCGTTGAGTTAAGAAGAGCTTTGAAATGCACCGAAATCACAGACTTGATCTAGCACCAGTGTTGGTTTTATTAGCTGCCTGACAGTGCGGTATAGTGTGAGGCTTACAACCACTGGCTTTTATTCAACAACTCCTCGCAGCTAAATTTCTATTTGATCATTCGTAGCACGCCTCCACCCCCGGTGCACACACACACACACACTCTCACACACACTCCTCCAAGTTTTGCCGCTCGCTTTTCCAAACTTTTATTGTCACTCGCTGCGCATCATCATGAAACAAACATGGCCACAGTTTTAGAAATGCTCATCTTACCGCTTTTTCCTCCCTCGCTCACTTTTACCGAGTGATTCCTCAGCCTAATGTCTTCAGAGAATGAGCGAGATATTCAAATTACTTTCCGTATTACGGGCAATATTAAAGCTCGGCTATCCGGCGTTGCTCAAACTCCTAATTGAAAGAAAATGTATCGTATCCTCTTGGGCGGTGTACATCATATGCCGACTGCATCCCCCCCGTGTGCTAGTTTATGTTATCTGTGGCTAATTTATGCCACACTTAATTTAGCTGTGATTCTAAACGTCCGGGGTGAGGCGAGGAACATCTTCGTCGTCGTTCCTCGTGCCTCGGCGCGGTCTCGCCCCGCCCGGATCGGAACGTTTTCGGAACGTGGATCCGCGGGTCCCGAAACAAGCGACCGTACGCCTCTTTGCCGTGGCGACAGTGCCTTGCATCCGCCTGCTCCGCGTCAACCAGGAACCCGAAGACAACCTGTTCAGCGGCCGCTAACCACCCCGAGTGAAACCCTGGAACACTTTCTCGAGGGACGGGGCGACTGGTGTTTTCCGACGCTGTTGACAGGAGATGCTTCGGGCGCGTGTGCTAGTTTATGTTATCTGTGGCTAATTTATGCCACACTTAATTTAGCTGTGATTCTAAACGTCCGGGGTGAGGCGAGGAAAATCTTCGTCGTCGTTCCTCGTGCCTCGGCGCGGTCTCGCCCCGCCCGGATCGGAACATTTTCGGAACGTGGATCCGCGGGTCCCGAAACAAGCGACCGTGCCTTGCAATCCGCCTGCTCCGCGTCAACCGGGAACCGAAGACAACCTATTCGGCGGGCGCTAACCACCCCGAGTGAAAACCTGGAACACTTTCTCGAGGGACGGGGCGACTGGTGTTTTCCGACGCTGTTGACAGGAGATGCTTCGGGCGCTCGGGGGAGGGGGGGGCGTGCAGCACCCTTCATTACTGGCGAACACGGGAACCACATGGCGTGGATTTGTCACAATTAAACCAGGGGCTTGGATCGGACTCACAACACGAGATGCAATAACGACGATGGCTTATTTAGGATAAACACCGGAGCTTATGGGTGCTTCAGAGGGGGAACCTCCACGCTCCAAATCAAGTTGCCAGAACATATGAGGGGATAAAGTGGCTCTATTACATTTGTTGACTCCAAAGATCCTCTCGGAGGCATCAACGTATTGCATTCGTTGGCTCTTCCATCCCTGCTAGCCTTCTCCACAGCTGCAAGGATTGAATCAGACAGGACCCAGATCCTTACCCCTGCATGGGATGAACACTATTGAATTGCCCGGCTTGTAGAGCCACAGTTCTAACTTCTTTAGACTATATTGAATTTACCATCCCGGCCGATCAATAATACTAAGTTTTGCAGGCGTTATTGAACTCTAGCCCCACACACATCTACTTGCTGGTTGGCTTTGCTCAGATTGCTTCGGAATCCGCCTCACAAATATACAGATTCTGAGTAGACTTTTCTTTCTTTTTCTCTTTTTTTTTTTCAAATGAAGACCATGAAGCAATTGTGAAGACTGGGCAGTGAAACACAGCGTTTGCCTGCATAGTCTAGATAAAAAAATGAATAGAAATCTATTCCACCTTGGGATAGGTGAGGAGATAGTATCAAATTCTGTATATAAGGTTCTATTGAACTGCAAACACAAAAAGCAAGACATAGTTTCTTTCGTGCGCTCTAGATATATATTTTTTTGAATCCTTTCGCAGCGCTTGTAAGGTCCAACAGGACGGCGTCCGCGAGACGATCCTGTCCCCTGAAAAGCCCCGGCTACGACGCGGCTCTGCTCCGAGGGCGGGAGCGCGGCTGTACATCGCTAGCGTGGCGGTCGGTTGCGTTGCGATTCACCGTTGGCCCCTTGGGTAATGAAAAGGGCCTAATAAATAAATCCATCAGAGTGGCCGCGTGTCGCTCTCGGTGTGTATCTGGGATGCGGTGGCGGCGGCGGCGGGTGGCGGCGGCGGCGGCGGAGGCGGAGGCAGAGGGGGCCCCCAGACGTGCCCGGTCTCAGGGCACACCGAGGCAAGGCAAGCCATCGCTGGCAGTCCTGATGAATGGATGGCACCGCGCGGCGTGACAAAGACGAATGTGACGCCGCCGTCACATCCACAGGGTGGGGGATCACGTGGTGCGGTCCGTGTCCCCTGCCGGCGTAGCCCGAGTTGGTACAAAAAAACGAGGGCGGGCGGGGGGATCAGGAAGCCTCACCCGTGGCGTCTTCACGACCAAACACGAAACGCACACAATGGGGCAAAAGTTATAACATCGAAGGCGCCGGAAGGGCTAAAGAAATGTTTCTCTTCTCCTTCTGAAGGTGAGGGAATCGAGAACACAAACACGTCTACATTATTCGGAGCATTTAATAACGGCGCGTAGCGAAAATCACGGTCTGAAATCACCACAAAGGGAAGTATCGGAGCCCCGGAGGTTTCGCCGGCATTCCGTGCCGTCAGAAGCGGCAAGGAAATTAGAGATTGCAGATCAATAGCAATATTTGTTTTATATTACTGAGGTGTCCTCTGATTATTCTCATGAGTAGGTTTTGGGGGGCTGACTGGCTATCAGCTAATCATCATAATTCTCTCCAGTCTATGAGGTGCATTACTTACTATTCACATCCAAGTGCGGTTGCAAGTGCCTATCGCTAGTCCCCGTGGGTATCGTGTTACCGTCGGCGAGGGAAGGGCGTTCGAATGTTGTACTTCTTAGTAACTAAGGAAGAGATGAATGATAGAGTAACCAAGGAGTCCTCCACTAAGAGAAGGACTCCTTCGTTAAGAGGAGGACGAGTGCTACGGACCGACGTCAATGGGAAACCGAGATGATTAAGAGGCTTTTACTGTTAGCAGAAAAGACGGTCGGTTTCAATTTCACTGTCCTCTTTTTATGGCCCGGCCCGGCTGGACAGGCAGCTGTTTTCGTCTGAACACGGGGCAAGACTTGCCTATTAATAGACTATTGAGTACTATTGATCCCTGGCTCACGTGATACATAAGACACAATGAGGCATGGATCCCGGCCCCAAAGATGCGCCTTTCTTTTCACTTTACCACAATTGCATATGATTACAGGAGTCTGAGGATCAGACGCTGGGGCCGCTCCCCAATGCGTACCCTTGGCCTTGGTGTAAATGCTGAGTGCAATTTGGAGACTTTTCTTTTTTTATCTTTTTGTCCAAAACACAAAAGATCCGGAACGACACAAACACAAAGGAAACATTGTTTGCCCTTGACGGGAACAGAGCCCCCGCACACAGTTAGATGGATAAGTTCTAACGGAGCTTAAGCCCAAAACGTGTCGTTGTTTGCGACAAAGAGAGCTGCTCTATCTCCCTCGCTGCCAAGGTGAGAATAACCCTAAAAGCGTGCTCTACAATTACACATGAATTAGGGGGATAATGACGAGGGGGAATCGCGGTTATATCAATAACCCTTCTAATGGTCAATTCCAGACCGGCGTCTGCTGTGAGCTGGATCCAGTGTAATGGATAAGGTGCCTGGTTAGCTGAGGCTTACTTGTCGCCCAAACGAGGGAACAAACCTCCAATAGCCAAATTAAAAACTGAATAATAGATGAGGGATGCCAAGATGCAAGTGAGGAGACGCTTGTAATCTCTCCCGTTGGACGGAAACGAGCCGAGGCGTGTGATTGAGTCGACACTTTATAAGGGCAAAAAGGAGACGGCGATGGGACCGAGGGAAACGTACGCCCCTCCCCCCCGCTGAGACAATCACCTTTTCAACGGGAAGATGAAAGTTGCGACGACAACAACGGAAAAATAACAATGATGGCTGCAATGAGTGTAGTCTATAAAGCCTTCAAAACATTGTAAATACGTCTGTTATTGGGCCTAGCAGCCAGGCGTCCCGGTGCTGCAGCACGCCTCGGCTCCCAGGGGTTTTATCCTCTTTGCAAAAAGGCAGCCGCTACTGCCGCTGCCACTTCCACCACCGCCGCCGCCGCCGCCGCCGCCGCCACGTCCCTGGAATGATAAGGAAACAGTCTACTCTCAATTGGAATCAGAGAGACAGAGTTTATTTTGGCAAAGCGGCACGTCTGAAAAGCTGTTGACTGCTAAGAAGGGGCACATGTGACGGGCTGCCCGTGGGGCACAGCTCTCTATCTGCATATCAAAGCCGTTGTTTGAAGAGCCTCCGTTGGAGGGTTGTACGTTTCCAAACTGTTCCCTACAGTACAGGCCCGGCCTGACCACGATGCAGGAACCTGGCAACCTTGAGACTCGAGACACGGCTGCTATCTTAACACCTCATTGACGCAACCGATAATCCTTCCGACGAGGCTCCAGCTCACAAAGTTAGCTTTTGAAATGAATAGACATGGTCATGATATCTAGCGATCAAGCCCTGCTCTGAAGTCTGAGATTAGGCCGACTACATGGTGGAAAAAGTGGAGTCTCTTATTGCTGCTGATTATGCACCATCACTGTTCTGAATCTGTATAAGTTTGATGTTCTCTGGACGAACCCAAAGGGGGGCTCGGGCTGACTCATAATGTGTTTTCTGGCTTTTCTGCGTACAGTCCTCCCACACTTCTCCGCGGGAACGATGCTAACTTGCCACAGGGCTGGTGTTGTTGTTACATGATCAGTAGCATCCAGGAGGTGAATTAATAATGTCTCCTATGAACTCGCCTATGGAGTCCCCGGCAACCGCTGGCAGGGCCGGAGTGACACGGCCACCCCAGTGTCTGATTACTGGCTGCGTGTCACGGAGCACTGTGGCGGCAGCGCTAGCCTCTCTAGCCCCTCCGACACATCAAAAAAGGCTAAGACTGTCAACCCCCGAACACGGATGCCTTTTTAAAGGTTGAGGAATGCATTCAGATTGTTTCTTTTTTTCATTTAAAATAGACAGTTTAACATTTGGGAGGACGTCTACGGAAACCCCCCCAAAGAAAGAAAAGACAGTTTATTCATACTTTATTTTTTTACTTTCATCTAATTGGATGGAAACGCTGCATAAGAGTCTCTAACTGGCGGATATTCCCATAACCCCAGGACGATTTAATAACGCGAACGCTAATACCAATAGCAACAATACGAATGGTAATAAAATAAAGTGTAGGCAGTAGGTGCAAGTGTAGGTCACTTCTTAAAAAGCGAACTTTTTACCTTCGCCAGCATTCCTGCAGGCCAGCCTATGTATTATAGAGAACATACGGGGCGACTGCATGCCCCGGGGGAGAGGGAAAATGTAAAAACCCACCCGATAATGAACTGACAATCCATGGAATATTAAGCTCCGCGCATTTGTCGGCTACACGGATCCAATTTGTTGTTCCCATACACTTAGCTTCCGTAGCATGTCAACAGTGTGTCACGCCAAGTGAGCCAGCAGCTCATCAAACTTTCAGTGGCGTTCCGAGGAGGAGGAGGAGGGCCTGCGAGAGGAGCCCGGTAATGGAGGGAGACGGCGGCGTGCGGCGGGTTCTCCGGAGCACGCCGCCGCCGCCGCCGCCGATGCCGCCGCCGCCGCCACCGCCGGTGGAGACGCGGCTGCTGCTGCTGCTGCACGCCGGCTCGCCAGCCCTCGCGCACAGATGGACGGCGCGTCAGGAGAGCTCCGCGGCGAGAGGAAATGGGACTGAACGAGAGGAGGAAGAGCCGGGAAAAGAAGTTAATCATTGCGCTAATGCTGCACTTCATCATCGTTTTCCGAGGCCCGCCTGCTCGCTGCGGCGGCGGCGGCGGCGGTGGCGGCGGTGGCGGCGGCGGCGGCCCCCGCTAATGTGTTACTGTTTACACAGCGCCCTCCGGCGTCCCGGTCGAGCTACTGCAGCGTCTGGGACCGGTCCGCCGTTCGGCTCATCGCTCAATTAAAGTCGCAGGGGCTCAAGAACAAAAGTGTGTTCGTGGAATAGAATCAGACAGCACCGCGGGGCGTCTGCTGGGGCTTTAAAGGCGCTAGGAGTTGAATAGGTTTGGCTTGACCTTGGCTGTCTTAGTCGGATGTGTCTTTTTGCGCAGAGTGCCCTGCGTGCCTCCTCACGCACGGCCGTGTGTCCTCTGAGGAGAGAACTATTTATTTTTGCATCGGCTCATATGTGGCGTGCAGGGGGCCGGTGCGGTGTTTGCACATAGCTCTTTAGGTTTACGTTTGCGTGCTCCGCGGAGCCTGCGTGTGTGGCTGTGTCTGTGGGAATGTGTGTGTGTGTGTGTGTGTGTGTGTGTGTGTGTGTGTGTGTGTGGTGTGTGTGTGTGTGTGTGTGTGTGTGTGTGTGTGTGTGTGTGTGTGTGTGTGTGTATAGGTCCAAGGCAGGCGTGTCTGTGTTCATGCATGCGTGGCGGCGGTGGCGTGCCACGTGCCGAGGTGAACCCGGAGGCCAGCCGGGCCGGGCCGGTGAAGGTGAGCGAGTTTAACCGCTCACCTTCCCTCGGGGCCCCTGTTCCGCCGACGGCTACAAACAGGATCTTAGGGGATGCTGTGCGCTGCGGCGGCGGCGGCTGCTGCTGCTGCTGCTGCTGCTGCTGCTGCCACCGCCGATGTGCGTGGCCAAGCCGTCAGTCTGGACTCCTCGGAAATATGAGTCCGTCGGCGATGCACATAACTCACAGTCTCGCTGCCCCCCCTCCTCCTCCTCCTCCTCCTCCTCCTCCTCCTCCCGCGCCCCACACCCCACACCCCCCACTGGCCTGGAAGCCACTCCCCCCCGGCCCCCGCGCCCCCCCCCTCCACCATTACAGCCACCACAGCACCACAGCCTCTTAAAGCCCACTTTAGTCTCCATCATGAAATACCGTTAAGTGCTGTTCATTGGCCGTCCAATGCACAGCAGACAAATGCACACACTCTCTCTCTCTCTCTCCCTCTCTCTCTCTCTCCTCTCTCTCTCTCTCTCTCTCTCTCTCTCTCCCCCGCTGTGCCTTGCTGCTGCTGCTGCTGCTGCTGCTGCTGCTCAGCCCTTTGGGTGTCTGATGGGGAAGTGGGTAATGTCGGCTGTTATGTCTTTTGTGTTGTGTATCGGAATAGCTGAGCAGCTCTCTGGAAACCCTTGTAATCTGCGAAACCAGGCTACGGGGGAACATTAACGGGGCCGTGCACCGTCACATGTACAGACGCACGGCGTGTCGGTGCGACGGCGTCAGCGTCACTTCCTGTATCGCCGGGGTGTGATAGTGATGTCACGGATCAGGTGACCCGGACCGCGTGGCCGGGAAAACCAGGACATGGTGCCTCTGTGCCTTTTTTAGCACAGGCTCGCACCCTGTGCTGTATACAAGGACACATACTGTATGTACATCGCTTCATGTCGAGCCCTGCAGTGTCAGGCCCTGCAGTGTCAGGCCTGATCTCTGAGGCCACCGGAGTGTGTGTGTGTGTGTGTGTGTGTGTGTGTGTGTGTGACCACAAACTACATCGGCATAGTTATACAGACACAGAAACATATACCACATACTGTACACTTGGGCACAGTGTATATGGTGGTATGTATCTATACATTTACATTTACATTTACATTTACATTTACATTTAGGGCATTTGGCGGATGCTTTTATCCAAAGCGTACATTTGTTGAAGGAGAGGCAGCAATATATCACTGTGGTACATAAAGATAGGAATAGAGCTATTTTCGAGCATCCATAGGCTGATAGAACGAGTTTCATAATTGCTGAGTTGCCTGCATACTAGCTGGGATAAGAGCAGACGCGCCATTCTGAGCACGTTACCAACATCAAAGCACATACAATATTTATACATATTTTTACATATCTATTTATATCTATTATCTCGTATTCATAACTATAAAGTATAAATATATATATGGGCGGGGACTGTCTCTACGTACGAACACAAACACACACAGCCGGGACACGGCGGTAACGGGTGCCTGTCTGTCGGCCTCACATGGCCCCTCGTACGGCGCGCGGCGCTCTGCTAACTAGGGGTTAGCGGTGGCACGCCGCAATGACTCCAGCTTTGGTTCCACATCACCTCCCGCTAATGACGGTAATTAATTGATGAATGAGGTCAAATCGGATATATCCCGGCACGTCTCAATTCAAATACCGCTCCCCGCCCCCCCGCCCCCCGTGGCCGCGCCCGCCTCACCCCACCGCCGCCGCCGCCGCCACCGCCGCCGCCACCCTCGCCCCCATCGAGTTGTTTTCTTAATGCGCACTGCAGCACCATTCCTTAGTGCTCATCTGCATAAGACCTTGGGATGAATGTTAACGATGTTTAATTAGACAAGACATGGGATGGATGGGCTGGTGGAAGCGGTGAAGGCATGCCCACCGCACACACACACCCCGCACACCCCGCACACACACTGTGGAGAGAGAACGCAGAGCACATCCACACACACACACACACACACACACACACACACACACACACACACACACCCACATATCCCAATCGTCGGTACACCTCCATCTCCGTCCCACGGAGAATGGTGCCGCCGTTTAAAAAGTCAAATGGCGGTGCTCCCGGCGCGACCTTACACGCGAACACTACATTTCAACTTTGTGTTTGGTGCTTCCAGCGTCGCGTTCCGGTCACCACGGCGACCGCGTTTAGCACGTTTTATGAACCCCAATTGTGTCGTGATTACTTACAGGCCCTGCGTAAAAGTTGAATAACTTTTTGTTTATATATCTGGCGAGATTGTAATCTGGATCCAAATGCGTGGATGTGTGCATGCGTGGGAGTCAATGCAGGACTCATCGGCTGCATTGACTCGATGAATCGGCTTGACGCCTGAGCGAAAGCCCTGTTTTGTTCGACCGGGTTACCGCGGGCCAAGTGTGTGCGCGCGCTCACGCAGGCACACACACACACACACACACACACACACACACACACACACACCGTCCACGACGCTCAATGCCCGGCGTCTCCTCGGGGCCGAGGCTTATCTGCCGGTCACGGCCAAACAGAGACACCTGCAGACGCCGGCGGATCGGCGGGGGCGAGCTGCCCGGAGGTCGGCCGATTAATACGCCGCCGCGAGCCCTGGCTCCTCGCGGCGGGCGGGCCACGCCAGGCGAGTCTCGACGGAGGCATCACACGGAGCAGATTAAGATCAATGACTCCTCAAAGGCTGCCGTGTAAAACAGTCAATGAAAGGCCGCGTCCGAGGCAGCGGGCGAGGTAAACAGCCTTTGATGACGTCGGCAAAAAAAGGGAAATCTGTTTGTTCTCTCTTTACTTGAGCCTCAAAACCCAAAGACGGGCGAACGCGGAAACATCGACATCACCGCCGGCGTGTTGTACTTTTGTTTTGCAGACGCCACCGCGTTGGATGCCCGCTCTTAATTAATTTGGCGCGAGCAGAAGAAGGAGCGTTTGTCACCCCTGCTCCCGCCTGTTAGTCCTATTTGTCTGGCGGTGACCTTTGATTTCACACTGCATTGGTTTTCTCCCGTTATGGACAAGAGGCGGTTTCTGCTGACAACAGAGGAAACCTTATCTTTTAAATAAGTAATTCCTCCAACTGCTCGGCGGCTCCACCAGAAGCAAAATATTGGGATTGCTGAAAAGGCAAGCGGAGGAAGCCGCTAAAGAAAAGGCTTGTTCCGCGGCCCAGCATCCCTCAACTGATTCTCATTAAAAAAAAACACAAGCGTATAGTTTTAAAGCCTCGATACATGATAGTACCTTCTGGAATACGCCTCCGCTCCCGCCTGTAGTAAGGATTAAATAATAATTACTATATAGGGTGTGTTGTATATCATCCGGCATCAGACCGGCGTTGGGCTATTGTGCTGCAGA
>PIJE02000780.1:0-5000 GCA_002895965.2 Coryphaenoides rupestris | reverse complement strand
GAGACACCCGCGGCTCCCGGGTCACGCAGCACACACACACACACACACACGCCGCCTAATTATGGCCGACGGAGATGGATGTATTTCATCTGAGCCGCTTTATGTCCCCCCTCTCATCTCGTGTCACCTGCCCGCCTCGCCACACAGCGCCCCCCACCCCCCCCCCCCCCTCCTTCCTCCACATAAACCCCGGCTGCCGCTCGCGTCTCCCGAGTTTATCACCCACGCTTGATAACCCGCCTCCCTGTTCCGTCTCTCCTCTCCTTCCTCCTTCATTCTCCTCTCTGCCACCATCTTCTCTCTCTCTCTCTCTCTCTCTGATCAGGAAATGAACACAACACACAACAGAACTAGAGACAGCAGCAGCAGCAGCGTGCTAACCCTGCACTCAACCAATAGACTCTCGGGGACACAAAGACACAAAGAGACACACACACACACACACACACACACATACACATACCACACACACGACGTACACACACTGATTGTAGAGATGCACCCACGCCTCCCAAGGTGGTGGCGGTGGCAGAGGTGAAAGGTGGTGGAGAGGCTGGAGGCGGGAGGCTGGAGAGGGCTGGAGGCGGGAGGGGCGGGAGGCTGGAGAGGGTGGAGGCGGGAAGGCCCTGGAGAGGGTGGAGGCGGGAGGCGGGAGGCGGGAGGCTGGGAGGCTGGAGGTGGGAGGCGGGGCTGGAGGATGGGGCGGAGGCTGAGGTGGTGGAGGCGGGGGCTGGAGAGGGTGGAGGTGGGAGGCGGGAGGCTGAGGGCTGGAGCGGGAGTTGAGCTGGGGGGGCGTCTCCAAGGCTAAATGATTACATCCCGGCCATCACTGGTCCATTTCCGCCCCAGACAGAAGACATGGCACCACAGCCAAAACAATCTCACTAAGTGCCAACTCTTCTCTCTCCTCCTCACTCCCCTCTCTCTCTCACTCTCTGTCTCTCGCTGTCTCTCTCTCTCTCTCGCTGTCTCTCTCGCTGTCTCACTCTCTCTGGATCTCCCTTTTCTCTATCTATCTGTCCTCTTTCTCTAGCTCTCTCTGTCTGTCTCTCTCGATCTCTCTCTATGTAACTCTCCCTCTCCGAATCTCTCTCTATCTCTCTCTCTCTAAATCTCTCTCTTTCTCTCTGTATCTCTGTATCTCTGTCTCCCACTCTATCTCTCTCTCTCTCTCTCTCTCTCTCTCTCTCGATATCTCTCCCTCTCTCTCTCCCTACATGGATGCTGCAGCTCTGAACCGCGGTGTGTTTTGCTCCCATGGAAATGAGAGAGGGGTGTGTGGGGGTGAGGGTGTCAGCACAGAGGAGTGGGGTGGTGGTGGTGGTGGTGGTGGTGGTGGTGGGGCTCCGGGGAGGGAGTCTGGGTGGTTGGGCAGGGGGTCTGGGGTGAGGGGGGAGGCTGTGGGTATCATTGATTGTGGAGGAGGCATGCAGGGAATATAGCATGGAGGAAGAGGAGGAGGAGGAGGAGGAGAGGGTGGACGCTCCCCTAGGAGAGACAGAGACGGCGAGAGAGAGAGAGAGAGAGAGAGAGAGAGAGAGAGAGAGAGAGAGAGAGAGAGAGAGACTCCGGCCTGCGAAAAAATCCAGAAATTGTGAAGTGAGGCATTGACCAGCTACTGGAAAACATCTAAGCCATTCAGGATCAATGGCCGATTGATCCCTGGGCTATGTATAATGTAGGCCCCACCCCACCAACATGGTCGCCGCGCCAATCACACGGTCCCGAGGTGCGACTCGAAACACGTTATGGTGCCGGTACACGCCCCTCACTCTCTCTCTCGCTCTCTCTCTCTCTCTCTCTCTCTCTCTCTCTCTCTCTCTCTCTCTCTCTCTCTCCTGAGGACGGGGAGATTAAGAACAGTAATGCTGCAATTTTGGTGTATTTTTTTTATCTTCCGTTCCGTTCTCGTTTCATTGTTATTATTGTAAATCCGCCGTCTTCCCGATACGCAGAACCGCGGGGCCCCGGGCTACCGCGGAGAAGCACTGCATTGTGGGTAGGCTGAGGCGCTAGCAGCAGTAGCAGCAGCAGCAGCAGCAGCAGCAGGGGGAGGAGGCATTCACAGCAGAGCAATAAAATGGACACAGTGTGACGTCTGACCACCTCCTCCTCCTCCTCCTCCTCCTCCTCCTCCTCGCCGCTACCTCCTCCTCCTCCTCTTCCTCCCCTCCCCCCCCACCAGCCCCTTTTAGCCCGGGCGTCCCAGGGAAGTGCCATACAGGTCCTAATGAGCAGAGTGGTGGTGCAGGGGGCCGGCGTTTTAAACCCAGCGCGGGGACTCGTACCCGGGGCTCACTCGTCCTCAACAGATGCCAAGTGTAGCTGTCAACGGCTCGACAGTCTATTGTTGCCCGCTCTCTCTCTCTCTCTCTCTCTCTCTCTCTCTCTCTCTCTCTCTTTGTGTCTCTCTCTGTCGATCTCTCTCTTTCTCACCTTCCCTCTCGCCTCTGCGCCTTTCGCCTTTATGCTCTCACCACCGCCCCCCCTCACTTTCAGTTTATAGTCTTGTATCTCTCTCTCTCTCTCTTTTTCTCTCTCTCCCCCTCTCCCTCTCTCTCTCTCTCTCTCTCTCTCTCTCTCTCTCTCTCTCTCTCTGTCTCTCATTCCGTTCATCTTGATAGTAAGCCGAGTGCATCCTATTATTAAGCCCGGCGCCCAACACTCTCAGAGGCGAGCTGGAGGTTATGGCTTGCTAAAATAGATTCACTCCGCTACACACTATGTTCTCCTGCTTAAAAGAGTAATATGGCCGTCGGAGATTGCATGGATGATACGGACTGTAATGTATTATTGCTTGTGCATTAAGAATTCATGAAGTCTAAACAAAAAAACCAAAAGAAAAGCACCCAAAATGATTCAGTGTGGATGCTTTCGCTTGCAGAATCAAACCGAGTGAACATTTTCTTTTTTTAATCACCACACCTTCATGCTTCTTCTGTTTTTAACACATTTGTCATTGTCATGAAAAAAAGCGATCTCTCTCTCTCTCTCTCTCTCTCTCTCTCTCTCTCTCTCTCTCTCTCTCTCTCTCTCCGTTTGTTCGTTTTTTTTATTTTCGTTTCTCTCGCTCCGCCGTCCCTCGCCGTGCCCTCGCTCGCGATCCTCTCCCGCCCCCGTAAGACGGTCTCTGTTTCTCTGCTGTGTCTAATTGCATTTGAATTCGCCTGCTGTAATTCCTTGATAGGCTGGGGCCTGCGATGATTACCCCCCGGCCCCCCCGCCCCACCCACACACACACACACACCACACACACACACACACACACTTAGACACACACACACACACACACACACACACGTAGAGCCACACTTATACACACAAGACGTCGCTCAGTCTGAGAACGTTTTCTCTTGGGTGACGCCAAACGTAGTTTTTAATTCGGATATTATTCAAATCGCTCGCACGTTGAAGCCCACCGTCCGGTGTGAGAATCGCCAATTTAAACCAACCGGATGTAATACCAATTAAAATATTTATTAAACGTTCTCCGGCTCTCCCCAGGACACGGGGGGTTAATGGTTCTAGAAGGGTTTTTAATAATGAACATTTAGCAGCTATATCAATGTTTCAACGAGGCCGAAAAGATGGCAAAAAACCTCCACCTACTACTAATATAATAATAACAGGCTGGGTAATTTAATAAAGACGAGGCAGCAATGTTTCCTCCTCCCGCGGTGATCCGTCACCCACAGGAGAGCCCGTGTGAATTCTCTTCGGGGGGAACAGCCTCCAGTCCCGCTGCTGTGCAATTCCATCAAAACTTTACCCAATGTTCAAACCGCCTGTTTGCTCGGTAATAATTGGAAGCAGGCCCGCTACGGAATGCCGTGTTTTTCTCCGGGAAAAAAACTTTATGGCATTGATTGAACGTCGAAGCTCCGCCGTAACGGAGTTGGATTCAGAGCAGGTGACGAGCGGAGCCGCAATCCTACGTGATATTAGTTAGTTCTGCTTCTTTGCCCGACTAAAATAACACCGGAGAGATGAAAAAGGGAAAATGATCAGTTGATATAGACGCTGTCGTGTGGCGGTGGTCTCTTCGCCGGCTCCGGTTCAGGCGGGGGGGGGGAACGATACGCACGATAAATTGACTTTTTTTTTCTCCTTCCTTCTTCCTCTCTCAATATTCAAATATTCCTCCAGAAACCTAACGATATTCCAAGCTTGAAATGATGTATGTGAGCCAGCGCTAATGCACACAAGTAAATCCACACTTATACACACACACACACACACACACACACACACACACACACAGAAATACACACTGGCACACACACACACACACACCACCACTTCCTCGATTTCAAGTCCATTTGTGCCTGAGGTCCTGAGGCAGGTTGGTTTCCCGGGCTGCCCTGGAGGAAATATCACATGACCTGTCCCCCGGCAGCAAGCCACACACACACACGCACGCGCACACACGCACACACGCACACACACACCACACACACACAACACACACACCACTTCCTGCATCCTCAAAGCCAAGGTCAAGGCTTTGAGGATGCGTTCCCCAGACTTCACCAGGAGGCTGACTAGAGGCACTCCACTCTGCTGTAACCCCCACCACTACACACACACACACACACACACACACACACACACACACACACATGCATAGACACACACGAACACGCACACACACACACACATAGACTCATATTCATTTCATTACATCAGCCTCTTACAGCAATCAATACTGCCGCTAAACTTCTTGTTTTGTGTTTTTTTCCTTTTGCGTGGTTATTTAGTTTTTTTCCAGCAGCTATTCATTAAAATTTCTTTTCATTAGTGTCACCAGAGCTCCCGTATAACTGGAATACAACCTTAATGAACACACACACACACACACACACACACACACACACACACACACACACACACACACACACACACACACACACACACACACGCATTCACACACGCAAAGACAGACACAAACTACACACAGGCAGGCAGTAATTGCTGAATCCGTTTCGAGGAGTCGGGACAGG
>PIJE02000779.1:211113-218798 GCA_002895965.2 Coryphaenoides rupestris | reverse complement strand
TCCTCCTCCCCCTGTCTGCACGCCAGGTCAGCTACAGTCGAGCGGGAGAGGAAATCCCACCGCTCCATCTCTCCTCCTCCTCCTCCCCCCCTCCTTCTCCTCCTCATCCTCAGTCCCTCGACCTATTGGGTCTTGGTGGGACTCGCTGTCGAGGACTTTAAGTGACATGAGGTTCTGTCACGATTGCGCCTTTCTTCATTTGAACCAACTGTACTCCATTGAAGGGAACAGGACCTTCCTCCTCCTGGAGCAACGTAGCTCAGGAGCGGTCGTCTGGCAACCGGAAGGTCACTGGTTCGATCCCCTGGCTCCGCCTCCTAGCTAAGTGTCGAGCAAGACGCCACCGAACCCTAACTGCTCCTGACGTGTTGGTTGTTACCTTGCATGGTTGGCACCGGCATCGGTGTATGAATGGGTGAATGTGAGGCAACTGCAAAGCGCTATATAAATGCAATACATTTACTATTTACCATTTACAACGTACAGACGACCTATAGCGATGGCTAACACGGGAGACTAACATGCCAGATGAATAATGAATTAATAAAATGAATTAAAAAAACAAATGTACAAAAAACTAAATGAAGGCCGATATAGAAAGTTGCATAACAGGAACATGGATCTAGTAATCCAGAGTTGCTTGTCAAGTATTTCCTTCAGGTTTTATCTTATCTTAGTAGAACAGACCATGCACAGGAAATCATCATTTACAAACTCAATTTATTCAGTTGCCGAAAGAACAAAGCAATTTGTATAACTATATATATATATATATATATTTTTAAAAATAAAATACAAAAAAAATAACACTTGCAATTTTGATCCGTCGTCGGCAGCCTACCACTGCCTGTAGTGGACATCCGAAAGCTCAGATGGTGATCATTATCCCCGACAAAAGGATAATCATCGAGTTGAAACACCAGTCCAAGGTAATACATTCTGCGTGATAATGACCGGCTTGATACAGAGACAGATGGAGGAAGGGTTGTCCAGTTCAGTAGGCCTACAGCATTCATGACACGTTTAGATCGAGGAAGGTGAGGGCCGACGAATCCGTCTCACTTGGTCTCCCCAAGTTTTCGTCAAGAAGTTGATTATTATTATAGGCCGATGAACTGGAAGGCGGCCTCCTGGATGAAGTAGGGGTTGAGGATCCTCATTTCCACCGGCTCCCGGGGCACGTAGTGAGCCACGGACTTCCAGAAGCCCTCGGTACCCCGCTGGAGGAGGAGGAGGAGGAGGAGGAGGAGGGAGAACCAGAACACAATAGATTAGGAACAGAATTTCTGCCTTTGATGGCAGAAATGGGGAGAACGCAACGGCCACATTTACTTCGTCTTTCGGCAACAATGTCGGCGCGAGTCTCGCTTAACACGACGCAGACAGCCCCGCAGTGACACAGAGATAGACAGACACAGACAGACAGACAGACAGACAGACAGACAGACAGACAGAGCAACAGAGAGAGAGAGAGAGAGAGAGAGAGAGAGACAGAGAGAGAGAGAGAGAGACAGACAGAGAGAGAGACAGATCAAAGCCACAACACTATGGCGGTGACATGGACCACAGAAGGCGATGGGGGGCCCCGAAGACGGGACGGGACGTTCTGAGGGCCCCGTTTTCGCTTAAAACGGGGCGAATCCGATTAGCTTGGTAATTACCGCCAACGGTAGCAGCAGCAGCAGCAGAGTGGTGTGGTGGTGGTGGGTGGGGGTGGTGGTGGAGGTGGGTGTGGTTAAACTCATTTGCGAGTGTGAAAATCACCATTAGTGTGGTGGTGGTGGTGAGCTGAGGGGGAGGGGGGCTTCCAGACTGATGGGTGGGCGGGGGGGACGGGAGGGCATTTGGGCCAAGCTGAGGTTATAGAGGGGGAAGTGGTGCCACAGGATGTGGAATAAATCACACCTTGACCTATACGTGGCAATTATCATCAGTCGCCGGGGACAACCGTCAGACGGACGGAACACACCTGAACTGAATTATGTAGATTTAGTGCCACGTGCACACACGCACACACACACGCACACACACGCACACACCACAGTTTAGTGGAGAGTCATCCAGCCGTTGCATTTCTGACGCTCAAAAACAAACCGAATAAAGTGGCTCAAGTATAAACAGTGCAATTAGAAAAAAGAAAAAAAATCAAAAAAAAAAACTGGCTCGTACATGAAACGAGAAAAAAAAAGAAAGAAGGAAAACACATTCCGTGTACGGTATGTATACGAGCGATGCAGTGAACAACAACCTCCTCCGCCTCCCTCCGCCTCCTCCACCACCACCTCCTCCACAAACCAGCTACACGAGCATCTCTCCCAGGAACATGACTTCCAGGTACGATCCCATGATCCCAGATGTGGATGGGATTCACCTGTTCAAATAGAAGTTTAACACACACACACCCTCCTGCCTTTGATACAGCAGTGTGTGTGTGTGTGTGTGTGTGTGTGTGTGTGTGTGTGTGTGTGTGTACAGTGTGTACAGAAGCGGTTACAGTAGGCTGGCATTGTGGTGGCGGCGTCTTGTACTTTTTGAACACGCGGTGCCGCTGGCAAGCCGGGACAGGCATTGAACTCCTCTCCCTGTCAACACAGCTTGTGTTTGCCAGGAATCGTGTGTGTGTGTGTGTGCGCACCCATCTGTGTGCATGGATGTACATGTGTGCACACACTTGCGTACTTGCGTAGGTATGTGTGTGCGCACGCTTGCGTACTTGTGTAGGGGTGTGTGTGTGTGTGCGTGCACGTGCAGGTGTGTGCGCGTGTGTCGCATCCACAACCGCCCGCATGCGTGTGATGACTACAGGAGTAATTGAGCCATACTCTGAGGTGCACATAGGTGCGCGCGCACACACACACACACACACACACACACACACACACACACACACACACACACACACACACACACACACACACACACACACACACCCACACACCACACACACACACACACACACACACACACACACCCACACACACCACAACACGCCACACCGTCATTGGGGCGGGGATCGGCCCTGCAGAGAGCCCGGTAAGCAGCATGGAGCAGGCACTGTGAGGGGCCAATTAGGCGGGAGATGAGTTGGAGGAGGAGCACTTCCTCTGCTCTTTGCAGCGAGCGCTGACCAAACAATCCCAGAAGGAGCTACTCCTGTGGAATTGCTACTCACTTAAAAGCGTTAAAAGCCACTGCGTCCAAACCCACAGTTACAAGAGACAGAGAACCCCAACCCTAACGTCAACCCTAACTGAGAAAAAAACGGTCAGAACGTCACCCGGTCACAAGTGGACACCCGTCAGGAAGGCTCAATACGATGTGATTCGAGTACCAAGTACGGAAAAACTAAGTTGGAACCAGAGGAGAGCCGGTTTGGTTTTGGTCTTTGGTAGAACGCGACGCATGTGCGTTNAAGTCTAGGGATGTGAATACATTCAGGCAGCATGGGGGACAGGGGAGGGAGAGCTCTCCCTTTTTATTGTATGAGGTACGTTTGGCACTGCTGATACTCCACCCAGCTGTACAAGTCTTTGAATTCTTTACCACCCCCCCTCTCTCTCTCTCTCACCCTCTCGCTCTGTGCATATCCATCCATCCCTCCCTCCCTCCCTCCCTCCGTCGTTCCCTGTGTCCCAAGTCAGTGTTCCCATTTTTTTAACCGTGGTCGCTCCTCTCTGCCGAGACGCTCTGCACACCCCCCCCCCCCTCTCGTCATCGGTTCTCGTGGCGCAGGGGGCGAGGGTTGGGTGGGCTTCCAGGTACTGGAGACCCTCCTCCTCCTCCTCCTCCTCGGATGGGGTCCAGTTCTGTCAGGCTGGGTCGTGTGTAGGGGGGGGGGGGTGGGGGGGGGTGACCAGTTCGTATGTTTCTCCCCGCCTGCCAGGAGCCTTTGGTTCAGAAGGCACGTGTGTGTGCAGTATCTCCCATCCCACTTTTGATCCACTTTCGATTCTGCTAATCTGGTCTTTAAAAAAAAAAAAAATAATAAATCACGTTCCTCGTGTTGAGAGGAACTCAGGCTGGTGAGCTCACCTCCTCGACCACCCCCACCCTCCACATCTCCGCAGAGAGTGTCAGAGGAAGAGGAGGAGGATGGGTGGGGAGGTGGGGGGACAGCAGTCGGGGGAGGGGCAGGTCCATTCTCCCCCCCCCCTCCGCCTCAATTCTGACTCAATTTCCCCAGCATGCCACTCGGTGTGGTGGTCCTTTAGGGAAAGGCAAGCTAAACGCCCCCCCTGGTCGGGGGGGAGGGTGTGGAAGTCAGATGCCCTTGGTCAGGTCAGAGATCACGTTGGCCCTCACCAGCTTGCGCAGGAACTCCTTCTCCTTGGATATGTTGTGTGTCCACGACTGCGGGAGAGAGAGAAAGAGAACCAGGGGACGTGTTACCGCCGCAGATAGACCCAACTTCAATATGATTCTAAACTAATTCCTTGTGGTACATATTGGTGCGTGGTGTGTGGTGACGTCCCCATTGCATTGCATTGTATTGTCTTTAACCCCTCTGAGCTCCTGACTCCTCCTTTACCCTCGACACTTAGCTGGGGCTGCGCACGCACTCGCTGTACAATGGGACTATTAACGGCCTCGCCCGATCAGGGGTCAGGTCTGTGGGTCCAGGGGGCTCGGCCCAACGGGAACCCTCAAACCTGAAGCACATGTTGCTGTTGAGAATCTATAGGGTAGGAGATCCAGAGAAAGAGAGAGAGAGAGTGAGATGGAGAGGGAGAGCGAGATGGAGAGAGAGAGCGTGGGAGAGATGGAGAGAGCGAGCGAGAGAGAGGGAGAGCAAAAGGGAGAGGGAGAGAGAGAGAGAGCGTGGGAGAGATGGAGAGAGCGAGCGAGAGAGAGAGATGGAGAGCAAAAGGGAGAGGGAGAGAGAGCGGAGAGATGGAGAAATGGAGAGAGAGGAGAGCTATAGGAGAGAGATGCTAGAGAGAGAGAGAGAGAGAGATGTCCATAGAGAGAGAGAGAGAGAGAGAGAGAGAGAGGGTGGGGCCCTACAGCTGCCTCCAGTCTAACCTGCTGCTTGAGGACTCTGTGGGTCTCAGTGGGTGTGTGTTGGGGGTCAACACGGTCACCACTAAGGGGGACGTGTACCGGAACACACTCCCACCAAGCCAATACTTGAAGAGCTCACTTCCTAATAACCTGGTGATCCACGACCCCCCCAAGGCCATGAAATCCAAATACAACCCTGCTGTGAGGGAACCCTGGTGGTGGTTTTGTGTGGTTTTTTTCTCAAAATTGTCAAAATTGTCATGTAAACGTCATCATCATCAACATTTCAAAATTCAAGATTCAAGAACTTTAAGGGTCACATACACATACAGGATGACATACAGAAGAAATACAAATAACCAAAGAATAAAATATCCGCACTATTCACGCTCTTTACAGCAAAAGGGCAGGTCTTTTAGGTTTTCTTGGAATATAATTTTTTAAAAAATTGGAATATAATAAAAGTTAAAAATAATAAAAAGTAGTCAATCAATAAGGCATATCAACAACACATCACATCAAAGATCACAACACAACACAACCTAGCACGGCTCTAAGATGGCACCTGAAAAACGGCGGGATTTCCCGGCGTGGGGCGACCATGTGACCGTCATTAGACGTGTCCATCACCACGGTGACCGGCCGGCCATCGTTAATTATTCCAAACAATTATGATTATTATCGTGATGGACGGCGTGCTGTTGACGATGATAATGACGTTGGTGACAGCGATGATGACTGTTGTGGCGGTAATGACAAAAGGGCCGAAGGGGTTCAGCAGGAGTTTAGACGCCGGCGGGAAAAGAACAAAAGAAAAACGTGATCTCGTTGGTTCTGTACACGGTAACGCAATCTAACGTTAGAACTCACCTGTTCCTCTCTGCCGTCCCCTAGGGCTCATGTGTGTGTGTCCCTAATGTTCTTCATTTTATTGTATTTTTGGTTCTGTGCCTTTGTGTTAGGTTTCATTGTATTATGATTGTTGTGATTGTTTATACCCTTGCTTTTGACCCTTGCTGTAAAGCACCTTGTCATTTCACTGTATTTTAAAAGTGAGCTATATAAATAAAATGCATTATTCATTATTAAATATGAATATTATTATTAAACAGACATTTTCCTCAAAAAGGAGAAAATCACATCGATGTCAGAAACGGAAAACAAACGCGGATATCTGGATATCGTCATGACTGTTTAACGTTGTACCCGAGGACACAAAGCAATGCGTGAATACACATACAAAAAATACACTCACCAGCCACTTTATTAGGTACACCCGTTCAACTGCTCATTAACGCAAATATCTAATTAGCCAATCACATGGCAGCAACTGGTCAAGACGATCTGCTGAGGTTCAAGCCGAGCATCAGAATGGGGAAGAAAGGTGATTTCAGTGACTTTGAACGTGGCATGGTTGTTGGATGTGCAGCCGATAAATCTGCAGCAACCGCGTGATGCCATCATGTCAATATGGACCAAAATCTCTGAGGAATGTTTCCAGCACCTTGTTGAATCTATGCCACGAAGAATGAAGGCAGTTCTGAAGGCAAAAGGGGGTCCAACCCGGTACTAGCAAGGTGTACCTAGTAAAGTGGCCGGTGAGCATATACAGTATATTAGCTTTATATTATAGAGCTGGGAGGCGAGGCGAGGCGAAGGTGGAGGAGCCACCTGGAGTTTATCAGGCTGCCTGGAGCCCGCCAGAGGAAGGCCTGGCCTCCTCCTCCTCCTCCTCCTCCTCCTCTTCCTCCCGGGACGCATGAGGAAGCCCAGGCAGACAACAGCCAAGAGGAGATCCGTCACCAGCGGTGGGTTCACAAGGTCACCCCCGCCCCGCCCACCCCCGGACAGAGCAGACCATTAACCGCGCTGTCCGTCACACACAGAGAGAGAGAGAGAGAGAGAGAGAGAGAGAGAGAAGAGAGAGACTCGCCACGGTAACACAGGGGCCGTCGTTTTGGGAATAGGATGAAAGCAAAACGCGAGACACGGATAAAACATGCTTTTCTAAATGAATTAATCCCCGCAGACGGCTGAATATAAATAACGCGTATGTGCGGTCGGGTGGATGTTTTGGTATCCAACGCGCCGCGGCGGCAGATGGAACCCCTCGTGCTGCGTTCACATGGATCCAGGCAGACGCTAGACGCTAGGCGCTAGCAAAACCGGATGTTGTTTCCGTGGATGAGATAAGGACGGTAGAATTAGACGTAAAACAAATCGGCAACAGTATATAACGGTAGACGGCATTGTCGCCCAAAGAGGAAATGTCGTTATCTTTTGTCGTCGAAAACACGTTTGTACCATTATTTTAATTTACCTGAATTGTGATGAATGACAGTGATTGTTGGGGGGAGGGGAGGGGGAGGGGGGGGGGGGGGGGGGTCAGGGGTCGTGGTGGAGCGTGTGGCGGCCAACCTCCTTGATGGCGGACATCTTGACTGTCTCGTAGTAGTGCAGGGGGGCGTGTGGCGTGTTCATGTCGTAGCCGAAGCCCGCCACCGCCACCTCGTCGCAGTTGTGCAGCGCCATGGTGATGGCCACCGTGCCCAGGGTGGGGATGTTCTGGGGGAGAGAGACACAGAGATGGGGGGAGAGAGAGAGAGACACAGAGATGGGGGGGAGAGAGAGAGAGAGAGGAGAGCGAGAGAGCGAGAAGAGCGAGAGAGAGGATGAGACAGAGG
>PIJE02000779.1:201113-208613 GCA_002895965.2 Coryphaenoides rupestris | reverse complement strand
GAGGGGGGCTTCCAGACTGATGGGTGGGTGGGGGGGACGGGAGGGCATTTGGGCCAAGCTGAGGTTATAGAGGGGGAAGTGGTGCCACAGGATGTGGAATAAATCACACCTTGACCTATACGTGGCAATTATCATCAGTCGCCGGGGACAACCGGTCAGACGGACGGAACACACCTGAACTGAATTATGTAGATTTAGTGCCACGTGCACACACGCACACACACACACACACACACACACACCACAGTTTAGTGGAGAGTCATCCAGCCGTTGCATTTCTGACGCTCAAAAACAAACCGAATAAAGTGGCTCAAGTATAAACAGTGCAATTAGAAAAAGAAGAAAAAACTAAAAAAAAAACTGGCTCGTACATGAAACGAGAAAAAAAAAGAAAAGGAAAACACATTCCGTGTACGGTATGTATACGAGCGATGCAGTGAACAACAACAACCTCCGCCTCCCTCCGCCTCCTCCACCACCACCTCCTCCACAAACCAGCTACACGAGCATCTCTCCCAGGAACATGACTTCCAGGTACGATCCCATGATCCCAGATGTGGATGGGATTCACCTGTTTCAAATAAAAGTTTAACACAACACACACACCCTCCTGCCTTTGATACAGCAGTGTGTGTGTGTGTGTGTGTGTGTGTGTGTGTGTGTGTGTGTGTGTGTGTGTGTGTGTGTGTGTGTGTGTGTGTGTGTGTGTGTGTGTACAGAAGCCGTTACAGTAGGCTGGCATTGTGGTGGCGGCGTCTTGTACTTTTTGAACACGCGGTGCCGCTGGCAAGCCGGGACAGGCATTGAACTCCTCTCCCTGTCAACACAGCTTGTGTTTGCCAGGAATCGTGTGTGTGTGTGTGTGTGTGTGCGCACCCATCTGTACATGTGTGCACACACTTGCGTACTTGCGTAGGTATGTGTGTGTGTGTGTGTGCGCACGCTTGTGTACTTGTGTAGGGGTGTGTGTGTGTGTGTGTGTGTGCGTGCACGTGTGTGCGCATGTGTCGCATCCACAACCGCCCGCATGCGTGTGATGACTACAGGAGTAATTGAGTCCCATTTACCATGAAAGGGAGGGAGGTTAAATGGTGCGTGCACACACACACACACACACACACACACACACACACACACACACACACACACACACACACACACACACACACACACACACACACACACACACACACACACACACACACACCGCACAATGGCTTGACATGTCCACAGAGCAGCAGACCGTCATTGGGGCGGGGATCGGCCCTGCAGAGAGCCCGGTAAGCAGCATGGAGCAGGCACTGTGAGGGGCCAATTAGGCGGGAGATGAGTTGGAGGAGGAGCACTTTCTCTGCTCTTTGCAGCGAGCGCTGACCAAACAATCCCAGAAGGAGCTACTCCTGTGGAATTGCTACTCACTTAAAAGCGTTAAAAGCCACTGCGTCCAAACCCACAGTTACAAGAGACAGAGAACCCCAACCCTAACGTCAACCCTAACTGAGAAAAAAACGGTCAGAACGTCACCCGGTCACAAGTGGACACCCGTCAGGAAGGCTCAATACGATGTGATTCGAGTACCAAGTACGGAAAAACTAAGTTGGAACCAGAGGAGAGCCGGTTTGGTTTTGGTCTTTGGTAGAACGCGACGCATGTGCGTTCCAAATATGACGAATGTCTTAATAACATGTTGCCAAGTAGGGCCAAAAGAAACGACTGAATGACACACTGTAAAAACACATCCAATCATTTCAACCCGAAAAAAAAAAGACAAGAAAAAAAATAAATGTGGTAGTTAGAAAATGAAAATACTGATTTATTCCCAGAGACTTTAGGCAGGGCCCGTAACAATACGTCTTGACGGAGCGCGGCTGACCATGAAACTCTACACCCGCTCTGACACCCCGAGCTCCTCGGCAGCAGAACCGTTGAGGACCGCTCCCCTCGCGCGCCCCCGGGCCTGGTCCCAATTTATCTTAAGTCGTAATTTATCAATGAGCGCCGCTGCCCAGCCGTCTAGGGTTACGGACCGGGCCTCACGAGGGTCAGGAGGCACGGGAGATTGAATTGGGGGGCGGAAGGGGGGGGGGGGCTAGATCGCACACTAATGCTATAAATACACATAGATCTGGTTTATTTGATACGAGAAATGATACTTTTCCGCCTCTGAAGCACACAGGTTCAGAGCCAGAGCATAACACCCACGGTGTCTTCTACACCACACACACCAGAGAGAGGGGAGAGAGAGAGAGAGAGAGAGAGAGAGAGAGAGAGAGAGAGAGAGAGAGAGAGAGAGAGAGAGAGAGAGAGAGAGAGAGAGAGAGAGAGAGAGAGAGAGAGAGAGAGAGACTGTGGTATACAAGGCTGCCATGCTTTAGGCGAGAGGTAATGAGAGCGTGTACGACCCTCCATGGATTACTAAACCTGCTGGGATACAGAGGGAGGGAGGGGGGCGGAGCTCTCTTTGATCAAAGCACAGATGTCATGTCCCTGTTCTTTGGGGGTACTGGTACTGGTACTGGTACCTGGACATCAAATCAGGGTACGTTCAGCATCCAATATCAAACAGCAGCACCAGAGCTGTTTACTCTACGCTAGCTGACAGGCCTGAGAGGAGACCTCCGGCTGCCGGCCCTGCAGCAGGCCCACCTGGCATAGAGGATGTGGTTTTACCTATGTGTGTGTGTGTGTGTGTGTGTGTGTGTGTGTGTGTGTGTATATATGTATGTGTGTGTGAAAGAATCTATATACTTGAGAGAAAGAGAGAGAGAGAGAGAGAGAGAGAGAGATTGTGTGTGCTTACGTGTGTGTGTACGTTTTGCGTGTGTGCGTATAAGTGTGAGTACGTGTGTGCATACGTGTGTATATTCGCGTGTGTGTACATGTGTGTATGTACTGTACGTACGTTTGCGTGCCTGCGTTTGTGTGTGCATTTACATGTATGTGCGTTCACACAGGTGAACGGGGGGATATGTCGCTCCACTGGCCGGTGGCGTGCATCACCTGGGGTGGGTTGTGGGTTGCGGTCAGCCGCCAGGAAGCAGCTTTCCCGTCGCGTGTGACAGCTTTATGGTCACCCTGGCTCCTCAAGGGTCGTGTTAGATTTAAAGTGGCTGTGCCCCCCAAAAAAAAGCATCGCGAAGACGCACAGAAAAAGGCACACCTGTTAAAACACTGGTAATGGCGAAGAAAGAGGTAATGCTCGCGCAGCAGCAGCCTGGACACGCTGGAGGGGAGTTTTGTCGGGAGATTGGGTGGGGGGGGGGGGGGGGCGGGGCTCGGTGACCACCAGCCCTCCATGTACGGTTACACAAGTCGTCGTGGTGGTGCTGCGTTTGGCGCTGTTAGTCTTTCGGCTTCACGGCTCACTCATCAACTGGGGGGGGGGGGGGGGGGTTTATTCACCGAATTAACAAAAAAATGGAACGGAGTAAAATAAACAGACACTGATTTTCCCTGGAAGTGGAGTGGAGTGGAATCTGGGGAGGAAGCGGTCGCGGATTAAAAGGAGCCATCGAGCCCCAATCCTTTAACCCGATAGTTTAGACGCTTGTGCTGAGGTAAGGTATACAGACGGGAGACTAATCGCTGGGGGCCACACGCATCCCTCAGCTCCATCTGTAGACAAAGGCCTGCGATTGTCTGTGTGTGTGTGTGTGTGTGTGTGTGTGTGTGTGCGCGCGCGCCGCCGTGCTAATCAGAAGCTAACGGTGCTCCTCCATGATTGGGGAGGACGTGAAACAACAGCAGCAGCAGCAGCAGCCACTAAAACACAGCTCTCCACGTCTCCGGGTCCCTGCAGCAGGGCCGCTTTGCTTGGCTCGTAGCCAGGGGCCCACTCCTCCCTCCCCCCCCCCATCCCATTAGAAGTGTCCTCCACCAGTGAACGATGGCTCTGGGGCCAAAAAACAAAACAACAGTGTAATTTGGTTTTATTATCCTAGCCTGATCCTAGGTGACGAAAAAGTGTGGCGTCCTGTCAGGGGGAGGGGGGGGGGGGGGGGGGATTTATTGGCAGCGATCCAAGGCCCCGACGTCGGACAGGAAGGTAAACGAGTCCTAATGGGTGGACAGGGGCCCGGCTCGCTCCTATAGCAGTTTAGAGTGTAGAAGAAGAACGGCCGCGCTCTCTGGACACACAGTGGGGGTAAACCAAGACGGCCCGGCAGGTGGTGCTAGCAGAGACCAATCCGGCGTCACACACACACACACACACACACACACACACAACACACACACACACAACCGCCCACAGAAGTGTGTGCCCTCTGCGTGGGAGAGCCTGTTTACTTGAATGGCTTCTCGGCCGCACGTCCTGCACCTGTTTTTATGGCAGCTGACCGCCGACCACTTGGGGCTTGAAGTCTCTCCAGTGTAACGGGACAGGAGCTTGGACTTTGCTAACGCTTGTTGTCAATCATTCCCAAGTCTTGTTTCAACCACCACCCCCGCTCTGTGAAGCTTCTAGCATCGTGGATTGGGCTTCATACTCGGTACCGTGAACCCCTGGGAGTCGGCCGGGGGGGGGGACTTAGTGGTCTCTGCTAGCACACACTATGGCGGTGACATGGACCACAGAAGGCGATGGGGGGCCCCGAAGACGGGACGGGACGTTCTGAGGGCCCCGTTTTCGCTTAAAACGGGGCGAATCCGATTAGCTTGGTAATTACCGCCAACGGTAGCAGCAGCAGCAGCAGAGTGGTGTGGTGGTGGTGGGTGGGGGTGGTGGTGGAGGTGGGTGTGGTTAAACTCATTTGCGAGTGTGAAAATCACCATTAGTGTGGTGGTGGTGGTGAGCTGAGGGGGAGGGGGGCTTCCAGACTGATGGGTGGGGGGGGGACGGGAGGGCATTTGGGCCAAGCTGAGGTTATAGAGGGGGAAGTGGTGCCACAGGATGTGGAATAAATCACACCTTGACCTATACGTGGCAATTATCATCAGTCGCCGGGGACAACCGGTCAGACGGACGGAACACACCTGAACTGAATTATGTAGATTTAGTGCCACGTGCACACACGCACACACACACACACACACACACACCACAGTTTAGTGGAGAGTCATCCAGCCGTTGCATTTCTGACGCTCAAAAACAAACCGAATAAAGTGGCTCAAGTATAAACAGTGCAATTAGAAAAAAGAAAAAAAAACAAAAAAAAAAACTGGCTCGTACATGAAACGAGAAAAAAAAAGAAAAGGAAAACACATTCCGTGTACGGTATGTATACGAGCGATGCAGTGAACAACAACAACCTCCGCCTCCCTCCGCCTCCTCCACCACCACCTCCTCCACAAACCAGCTACACGAGCATCTCTCCCAGGAACATGACTTCCAGGTACGATCCCATGATCCCAGATGTGGATGGGATTCACCTGTTCAAATAGAAGTTTAACACACACACACCCTCCTGCCTTTGATACAGCAGTGTGTGTGTGTGTGTGTGTGTGTGTGTGTGTGTGTGTGTGTGTGTGTGTGTGTGTGTGTGTGTGTGTGTGTGTGTGTGTGTACAGAAGCCGTTACAGTAGGCTGGCATTGTGGTGGCGGCGTCTTGTACTTTTTGAACACGCGGTGCCGCTGGCAAGCCGGGACAGGCATTGAACTCCTCTCCCTGTCAACACAGCTTGTGTTTGCCAGGAATCGTGTGTGTGTGTGTGTGCGCACCCATCTGTGTGCATGGATGTACATGTGTGCACACACTTGCGTACTTGCGTAGGTATGTGTGTGTGTGTGCGCACGCTTGCGTACTTGTGTAGGTGTGTGTGTGTGTGCGTGCACGTGCACGTGTGTGCGCGTGTGTCGCATCCACAACCGCCCGCATGCGTGTGATGACTACAGGAGTAATTGAGTCCCTTTACATGAGCAGTAATGTACGTGGCCACACACACACACACACACACACACACACACACACACACACACACACACACACACACACACACACACACACAAACCACAATCAGACATGTCCACGACAGCAGCGGGTCAATTGTGCATCGTGGAGATCGGCCCTGCAGAGAGCCCGGTAAGCAGCATGGAGCAGGCACTGTGAGGGGCCAATTAGGCGGGAGATGAGTTGGAGGAGGAGCACTTTCTCTGCTCTTTGCAGCGAGCGCTGACCAAACAATCCCAGAAGGAGCTACTCCTGTGGAATTGCTACTCACTTAAAAGCGTTAAAAGCCACTGCGTCCAAAGCCACAGTTACAAGAGACAGAGAACCCCAACCCTAACGTCAACCCTAACTGAGAAAAAAACGGTCAGAACGTCACCCGGTCACAAGTGGACACCCGTCAGGAAGGCTCAATACGATGTGATTCGAGTACCAAGTACGGAAAAACTAAGTTGGAACCAGAGGAGAGCCGGTTTGGTTTTGGTCTTTGGTAGAACGCGACGCATGTGCGTTCCAAATATGACGAATGTCTTAATAACATGTGCCCAAGTAAGGCAAAAAGAAACGGACTGAACGACACACTGTGAAAACACATCGATCATTTAACCCGGAAAAAAAAAAAAGACTGAAACAAGAAACAAAATAAATGTGGTAGTTAGAAAATGAAAATACTGATTTATTCCCAGAGACTTTAGGCAGGGCCCGTAACAATACGTCTTGACGGAGCGCGGCTGACCATGAAACTCTACACCCGCTCTGACACCCCGAGCTCCTCGGCAGCAGAACCGCTGAGGACCGCTCCCCTCGGCGGCCCCCGGGCCTGGTCCCAATTTATCTTAAGTCGTAATTTATCAATGAGCGCCGCTGCCCAGCCGTCTAGGGTTACGGACCGGGCCTCACGAGGGTCAGGAGGCACGGGAGATTGAATTGGGGGGCGGGGCTAGATCGCACACTAATGCTATAAATACACATAGATCTGGTTTATTTGATACGAGAAATGATACTTTTCCGCCTCTGAAGCAAACAGGTTCAGAGCCAGAGCATGTGTGGTGTAGAAGACACCACACATGCCAGAGAGAGAGAGAGAGAGAGAGAGAGAGAGAGAGAGAGAGAGAGAGAGAGAGAGAGAGAGAGAGAGAGAGGTATATAGAGAGAGAGGTATAGAGAGAGAGGTAGAGAGAGAGAGAGAGAGTAGAGGTGGGGGCCACACGCATCCCTCAGCTCCATCTGTAGACAAAGGCCTGCGATTGTCTGCGTGTGTGTGTGTGTGTGTGTGTGCGCGCGCGCCGCCGTGCTAATCAGAAGCTAACGGTGCTCCTCCATGATTGGGGAGGACGTGAAACAACAGCAGCAGCAGCAGCAGCCACTAAAACACAGCTCTCCACGTCTCCGGGTCCCTGCAGCAGGGCCGCTTTGCTTGGCTCGTAGCCAGGGGCCCACTCCCCCCCCCCCCCCCATCCCATTAGAAGTGTCCTCCACCAGTGAACGATGGCTCTGGGGCCAAAAAACAAAACAACAGTGTAATTTGGTTTTATTATCCTAGCCTGATCCTAGGTGACGAAAAAGTGTGGCGTCCTGTCAGGGGGAGGGGGGGTGGATCCAAGGCCCCGACGTC
>PIJE02000779.1:153091-201017 GCA_002895965.2 Coryphaenoides rupestris | reverse complement strand
ACTTAGTGGTCTCTGCTAGCACCACCTGCCGGGCCGTCTTGGTTTACCCCCACTGTGTGTCCAGAGAGCACGGCCGTTCTTCTTCTACACTCTAAACTGCTATAGGAGCGAGCCGGGCCCCTGTCCACCCATTAGGACTCGTTTACCTTCTGTCCGCGCTCGGGGCCCCCTGGGAGTGCCGCACACGGATATCCAGGTGCCACAAGACCTCCTGCGGAGAGAGAGAGAGAGAGAGAGAGAGAGAGAGAGAGAGAGAGAGACTGTGGTATACAAGGCTGTCATGCTTTAGGCGAGAGGTAATGAGAGCGTGTACGACCCTCCATGGATTACTAAACCTGCTGGGATACAGAGGGAGGGAGGGGGGCGGAGCTCTCTTTGATCAAAGCACAGATGTCATGTCCCTGTTCTTTGGGGGTACTGGTACTGGTACTGGTACCTGGACATCAAATCAGGGTACGTTCAGCATCCAATATCAAACAGCAGCACCAGAGCTGTTTACTCTACGCTAGCTGACAGGCCTGAGAGGAGACCTCCGGCTGCCGGCCCTGCAGCAGGCCCACCTGGCATAGAGGATGTGGTTTTACCTATGTGTGTGTGTGTGTGTGTGTGTGTGTGTGTGTGTGTATACTGTGTATATATGTATGTGTGTGTGAAAGAATCTATATACTTGAGAGAAAGAGAGAGAGAGAGAGAGAGAGAGAGAGATTGTGTGTGCTTACGTGTGTGTGTACGTTTGCGTGTGTGCGTATGTGAGCGGGGGGATTTATTGGCAGCGATCCAAGGCCCCGACGTCGGACAGGAAGGTAAACGAGTCCTAATGGGTGGACAGGGGCCCCGGCTCGCTCCTATAGCAGTTTAGAGTGTAGAAGAAGAACGGCCGTGCTCTCTGGACACACAGTGGGGGTAAACCAAGACGGCCCGGCAGGTGGTGCTAGCAGAGACCACTAAGTCCCCCCCCCCGGCCGACTCCCAGGGGTTCACGGTACCGAGTATGAAGCCCAATCCACGATGCTAGAAGCTTCACAGAGCGGGGGTGGTGGTTGAAACAAGACTTGGGAATGATTGACAACAAGCGTTAGCAAAGTCCAAGCTCCTGTCCCGTTACACTGGAGAGACTTCAAGCCCCAAGTGGTCGGCGGTCAGCTGCCATAAAAACAGGTGCAGGACGTGCGGCCGAGAAGCCATTCAAGTAAACAGGCTCTCCCACGCAGAGGGACACAAGCTGGGCTGTGTGTGTGGCTGTGTGTGTGGCTGTGTGTGTGGCTGTGTGTGTGTGTGTGTGTGTGTATGTGTGTGTGTGTGTGTGTGTGGGAGTTTGATCTTGGGGTAAGTTTATGTTGTATAAATTATTGACATGACTTGGGGCCTCCGAATAAGCAATTTTCACAACCTTTGTTAAGCCAAACTTAAGCTCCAAATCCTGACTGCAAAAAAAGAAGTGAAAATGTGGCTCTGCGCCCCAATTCAACTCGTGATGGTGTTGGGACGGCGGGGAATTTCACAAAGACAGTGTTTATGCCTTTTCACGAATAGAAACAAATAAAAGCCAACAAAAACCACCAAACGGATAGAAAACGTACAGCGAGTTGTTGTGTATGCCGAGCTTCCTGTTACTTTTCACGGCAAAGTGCCTTAATGCTTGGCTTAGAGTCAACACCAAAAACACACTGGAACGTACCGGAAGATCAGTGGAAGGATATAAAAAGAAAACATGAAGAAAAAAAAAGCAAGCAAAAAATAGAAAACGGCAAACATGAGCGATTAGGATGCCTAGTCTCACAAAAACAAAATACACAATCAAAAGTTGATGAGAATAAAATCACCATGCATTACAATACCCAAACATGGAATCATAATTTCCTTGTGGAAAATATACAAAGCGGGAACACAAGAACGAGAGCTGACAGCCAGGCATCGCGCGGCTCCTAATTGCTGGCGTCCCAGCGAGCGATCCACACCGCTAACCCACCCGCTAACCCACATGTAAACAGCAATATGTGTCCGAGCCCTCCCGCCTCGCTTATCTCTATTGAAGGGATCTGAGATCATAACAAGTGATGTGCAACACTCCTAAAAATACCACAGGAATAAGGCCGGCCCGGGAAGGTGTGTGGAAAAGCACTTAAATCCAAGCAGCTCATAAACATACCAACATTTCATGAATTCTTTGGGCTTTACGGTGGATATAAGCGATATAAAAACTATGGACATAATCCTAGTCTCGCTCTGCGCTACACTGCTGACAAATCTGAACCAAAAACATAAACTGGATGCGCGTTCTTCCACTTAACAACGCTGACTTATATTTTTGAGACTTCTTGGTGCGAAGTTAAAAATAAACATCAACACAAAAACTACTGAACAATAAGAAAAGAATGAGGCATTCTTTTCTGTTCATTGGACAGTTTGCTGTCAAATGGCAGCAAAAAAGTAAAAGTAATTCAATTTTCCTATTTATATTAAAGGATAAACTTCAGGGATGGGTTTCAACCTTGGAACCATTTTCCCATGCCACTTTGGATCTAACGTGAACAAGCACTTTTTAAATGTCGTCCAGTATGTAAGGCCGGAGAGAACGTCTCATTCAGTTTCTACCTTTGGGGGAAAAAAGTAATAAGTGTGACAACATAATGAAAAGGATCTCTACAGAGATTTCTTGAACTTCCGCTTGATCGGGTCTGTTTGTTATTGTGTCTAACAAAGTCTCGCTGTGAAATCTCACAAGATCAATATTGTTGAAACGACCCAACATTCAGCCATGACTTAAATCTTTTAGATGAGGGAACCGTCTCCTTGAGCCGAAGGTAAGCACGTTTTGTTTCTCTGTAGGGATCCTTTCCATAATGTTGTCAGACAATATAATAGCAATCTGAGCCTGTCAGTGGGTGGTAAAAACGAGCACTTTTAGAGGTCAAACAGTGATGGGGCGCTGTGGTCCCAAGTTTTTACATTGCAGCCTGTGTCAAAGCAGACGGCTGAAGTGCTCTCAACTGGACCACTTTCAAAAATTGTTGTCCCGCATTAGTCGCTTAGACTCAAAAATGATGGGAGAATCGGGTGAGCTGTCATCTATGTCATCTTCAGAAGGACTAGGAGACTGTAATGGTCCACACATGCGTGTCTGGTTCTGGGTCAGATAATGATCTTTCAGCAAATGACCTCAGCCCTCTGTAGGAATAGATGTGTTCAACTTCAGATTGAAACCTCTCAGAAGAGATCTAATAGCACAATCGTCACTCACCTTTTTGGATATATATGACATATCTTCAATATTCCATCATAAACCCTTTCCCTAACCCTGTCTCTTCATTTCGAGAATGGCAGTTGAGGTTGTGGTTGTGATGTTTACGCAGTAAGACCTGACAGGAAGCCGCCAAAAAAAGGTCAGCCAAATTCCGGAAGCGAGACCTCCGAGGCAATTAAGAAAGCAGAACGGCAGCCCTGAGCTGCCAACGATCACAATTAAGGGTGGTCTGGTGGTCATTAGGACTGTGTACATGTTGTACTAGAGGAGGAGTTTACAAGTCACTGTTTCCCCACCACATGAGCGCTCCAATGAGCAGGAACAGTCTCAGCCTGGGAGGGGTTTAGAACGGGGCTTAAAGACATACCAAAGTAGGAAATGTCTCAGAGGTGCACAATGGAGAATTGTATGTCGTGTTTCAGTGACTCGCCGGACAGACGGAGGTTGTGGCGGTGGTGTGTTTGCCGACGTTCCCTTCTTTTTCAGGGAAAGGAATCTTAAAGCATTCGGCCCTGAATTTTGTCCTTCTTGCTTTCTCTTTGTATCTTCATTACCGCGATCCTCTTGTCCCCCTGGTTGGGGGTCACTGGAGTGCTGGCTTTTCGACAGTCCTTGGCGGCGAGGTCCACGCCCTGGCCGGTGTGTGAATACCTGTGTCTTCACACTCCCCATGATGGAAAAAAGTCGGGGGAAAAAACTAATTGAGAAACACTTCAGCAACAGCCAACCCCTTCCACCCGCCATGAGGGAAGGGGGGGCCTGGAAGAGGGCTGAGCCATCGGCTCCAACCAGACCAGGTCCTGGCTGCCGGTGAGCGGTAAAGAACGGTATATGCAGGAACAAGCGGTTCTCTGTGATGCAGGGGGGGGGGGGGGGGGGGGGTTTGCAGTGGGCTCTTGAAGTATAACCGGCACAATGCGAGGAGGTTATCAGACCGTTCATCCGAGTCATCCCAGTGACTCACCGTGAAACGTGACACGGATGGTAATCAGGGAACTGACACGGGGGAACCACGCTAGTCCACTTGGTTCACGGTCCTAATCCTGTTTATATGATTCTGTAGTGTGTAAATGTTTATGACTACGCACACATTGCGTGCTAACTCTCTGGATTTTGCACGGATGTTTGTGCGGGGGGATTCTGTGAACGCTATAGATTCGATTGGCTGTGCTACCCTATACCATCCATACAATCCTGTATTTTTTTGATGTGGCGTCATTGCCTTCGTATTTTCAATGAACTTCACTGCATCATCATAGACGTATAGATGGAGCAATCCCTGCAGCAATCCATCAACCTGGGCAATATTTACCTTTATAGTCTGGTCAATTTTTTACGCATAATCACAATATTTAGATAAGCGCTCTTCCCTGCCCCACCCCGCTGGAAATCGGTATTCCTTGGACGTATTTACACAGAGGAGGAACGCGGCTCTCCCGGCCCTCTCCGTCCCCATCCCCATCCCCATCCCCAACCCCATCTCCGGTGTGTGTCCGTCTCTGGGCCGCGGACCGCAGCGAGAGCTCCCTGTAAACACTCGGCAGGGCTGGAACACCGACACTCCACCCCCACTAGACCCCGTTGTTTACCGCGAGCTGTATATCCTCCAGTGACCCTGTTTGAAAAGATCCCGGCGTATACAAACAAAGGGTGCCTGTGTATGCATGTATATGGGTGTCTGTGTGTGTGTGTGTGTGTGTGTGTGTGTGTGTGTGTGTGTGTGTGTGTGTGTGTGTGTGTGTGTGTGTGGGTGTGTGCGTTGTGTGTGTGTGCTTTGGTACATGAAGGCTGCCTCCTGAATCCCAAAATCGCACTCATGGGTAGAAGTGACCAGTTATCATGTTTGATCCAACTGTAAACAATTGTAAACAACTAGCCAATCAACCACACGTTTACATACATGCGTCTTGCCGCCCCCCGACTTGTATGTCAGAATGACATGTTGTATGTTGCGTGTATGTGCAAGGTCTTTATGTAGATTTGTTGGGACTTTAGAGGGGGGGGGGGTAATCATGGAGTTTGACATCTCGGATTAGAGCGGCCAGCGTGATTGTGTTCGGAGGAGGCCTCCTCTGTCCGCAAACTTTGGTCTAAACTTAGGCTCAAGTCAACTGTGTGTATGTATATGTATTCATGTGTGTATGTGTGTGTGTGTGTGTGTGTATGTGTGTGAGTGTGTGTATCCACTTGTACGATTCTAGGCGTGTGTGTGTGTGCGTGTGTGTGATTACTGCGTGAGAGAGGAAAATGATTCAGTGGGGAGGATGTAGTATGCATGTTTGCGCAAGTGTACAAAAACACTAAATAAAACATTGGGAAACTACCCCGCTAATTTGGATTCTCGTAAGGCGTCCAAATGTGTGCAACTGCTGCTGCTGCTCTATTCTTGGAAAAGAGGGGAGCGTGTCTGGAGAAAAGATCACATGCAAACCACCTGCATGGGAAGAGTCCAAAAGAGGCCTTCCTTCTCACAACAACAGGACCTATAAAAACAACACCTCCCATTGCACTCACCTGCAAGTTTGCCAGCTGCACAAAAAAATGCTGTTTCCCAACCAGACGTAGTGATACTACAGCCCCTCCCCCCCACCCTCCCCCCGGTAGCCCCTCGCCAAACCACCCACCGAGCCGCTAAGCTAACTTTTCAAAAGTTATAATAAGTCTCCCTCCCTCTCCTGTGATTGACTGCACAGACCGAGCCCTGCTCTGCTGCGCGGGGAGGATTAGCTTCCGCCGCGGCGGGGCTACTGAAGCGTATCGTTTTCTAAAAGCCAATTGTCCGTGCGCGGTCGCTCAACCTTTTATTGGCGTGTACATGCCGGTGGTTCATCCACGCCGCAGGTGAACACAGGAAGGGGGTTGTCGGCGTGGGGGGGGGGGGGGGGGGGGGGGATCTGTACACACACGTCTGCTTGTAAGCATAAGCATGTGCACAAATTCATACAACACAAAAACACGACAAGAGTGGTTATCTCGTGCACGGCCGGGATTATGTCCCCACATTAGCGCTTAAGACAAGCCACGGTGCTGCGGTTAGTTGTACGAGGCGACCGTTGGCAATAAAACCGGGGATTTACAGGTCGCTAGGTTTGATCGTGATGCCCCCCCCCACTCTCACCCCGACACTTCACATCCTGTTTCTACCGTAAACACAGAAAACGTTGCCAGGGTAGTAAAAAAAAAAATAGCTAAATAAATACCCATATGATTCAGAATCTTCCTTCTGTTCCTTCTCCCTTCTTAGATGAACGAGGAGCCTACTTGCCCGTGGTTTTTATTTATGAGCGCAGGAGTAAACATGTGTAAAGGTTAGCCGGGGCGGAGGCCTCTGAGGGACCGTGTCCCCTCCGTATCATTTGTCATCCGCAGGGGTTTTCAACAATAATGATGGGCCTCATTTGTCAAGTGACAAACATTCGAAAGCAGCCACTTCAAACTCACTGCTGACACACTGGAGGGAGGGAGAGAGAGCGAGAGAGCGAGAGAGGAGTCAGAGTCCGCCCGGAAGCCATGAGCCGTGTGTGTGTGTGTGTGTGTCTCAAACGTGGTGGTGTTACACAGCTCTTACAAGACAGTGATACACAACGGGAGGAGGAGGAGGAGGAGGAGGAGGAAGAGAACGGGATACCATGTCAACAGGGGGAGAGAGTAGCATTACCAGCCGATTGTCCTGCAGCTAAGTGATACCCTTGTAGTTGCACTGCAACAACAACACAACGCAGGTCGGCAAGGCTGTTCTCGAGCGGTTTGCTGGTGAACCAAGCCTTTCCCTTTCCGCTGCCTCGATGCAATTCAGGCCTAATCTACCGGACGACGGTAGGCCGCTGGTTTTGCATATCCTCGTTTTGTGACGACGCCCACCCCCAGGTTACAGCCAATTAAAAAGGATTATAAATAAGGAGCCGTCACTCTTGCTCTCGCCAAAATGCTTCCGAGTGTCATTAAAGAAGGCTGTCGCGTGTCACGCTCGGTGGCTCCCGGAGCACTAATTGCTATTTATACCAAACACAAACACCTTCTCAATCACCGCGCGCACCATCGCAGCCGGCCGGCCATGAGGACCAGCTGCTCGCCGGCACTTTAGTATTAATTGCTTTTAGAACACACGTGGTGATTGGGCGGCAATGGCGATTGGTGATCATAACACTTCCAACACCTCCATTTATATTATGGAGAAGCATGAGAAGAAACATCTCCTGACACACCGCCACATGGTCTCGAAGGATCCTGTCGACCGCGACTGAGAACATGAAACAAACCAAACCCGTCTCCCGTTCTTTTAACTTCACGGGGACGTTGAAATTAAAGTTAAAGAAAGTTAAAGAAAAAAACTGAAAAACCCACCACAAAATAAAACACTTGAAACTGCTGTTGACAATAAGGCCACTGCTTATAGTACCCAAAATAAATCCAGTGCTTCAGTTTATATGAACGGCGCCAATGCTTAAGTCCAAAACAAGACCAGGAAACCAAAAACAGACATTTCTCCAAAAAAACAAAATGGCGGAAATGCCAGTTCCTGTTCATCCACCAGCCTCTCTACATCTCTGACAAGAAGGCCACGTTATTGGCACCAACATGGCGGGAGTGGTGCAGAGAGTGTTGTCCCCGCACCCCTCGGCCCCTGGTTCACCTCGTGAGGAGCACAACCTCCGTCTGTCCATGGCGGATCAAAAGAGACAGAACGCCCCCGGCCCCCCACCACCACCAGCAATCTGGCCCCTATCAAAAAAGAGGCCCCCGGCCCACTCAGCAAGCCCGGCGGAGACATTTGACTACAATGGACATTTGCTTTGCTTGCTTCTCATCTCTGACCCGTAGTTATCCCGAGGCTCGGCTCCTTCTACCCTCCGCCGTGACGTTCCTCTGACCTGGACCCTTTCCTCTGTTCAAATGTCATCCTCCCGTTTCTTTCTATAAACCCCCCCCACCACCCACCACCACCGCCTCTCACTCTTAAAACTCCCCTTCCTGAGTCAAGTGTTTTTACTAATGTCACCTTGTAAGAACAAACCAAACCAAAGCAAATCCTCCTTGTTGCCTGGGAGAGAGACTTCCTCAACCTGGGATAGGACTGATAGGACCACCAACGGCACCAACGGGGGACCAAAAAAAAGAGACAGTATACTACAATTCCTGCACACTCAATACGCCTTCCCCGGACTCAAAGGACTTTTGGACATTTAATCCACTCTTAGCGGAGGCCCCTGCAATATGCACCTTATTGTGCTGGAATTGAATGGAAACCGCGGCCCATACAATCTCTGCAGATACCGGCCTCTGTCTAAGCATAAAGAAGTTGCTTGTGAAAGCCCTTTTTTTCTCAGTGAGCGGTTGGAGCGGAGCTCAGGAGGAGTTTGAAGTCTGCTGCAACCCCAACCAGTTTTTTTTGTTTCATAAGGGAGATAAGGAGCGGCAATTGAGTCCCAACGGACTCAACCGGGCCGATTAAGAGACCGCTTGGTAGCCCGCCACTCAACTGTGGCAACAAAGGGATCTGTGGTGCCACATCAAACTTGGCTAATGCTCGGACAGATTTAATAAAACTGCTGTAGAGCGATATAAATGTGTTTGAGTGCATGATGTCTCGTACGAATGACGGCAATGGCAATCCGCAGGATTTAAACTAGAGGTCGATGAAGCGCTAATTACTTTTCTGCCGAGGAGTTTTTACCGCCCCCCGACTTGCGCATTCAGACCATGCGCCGTGTTCTTCCTTGTTACAATTCCATATTCACATTAATGTTGGCCATCTTTTTTCCCGGTCATTAATAAAGGAAGATTATGCTTTCAAAAGAGTGGAATGTGCAGAATGTGATGCTGCGGTGTGGAAAACTAGAGTCAGATTGAAGAAGAACACGTTTATACATCAAGTCGTTATAAACATAGTCAGCGCTCGGAGCATCTGAGCATCTTTTCTCTTCCAGTTTGCCAAGGCCATGGCAGACCTCAAAACTGCTTCTCTTTGAGGAGAGGGTCCATACACCCATATCGTTACATTTTGGGCCATGAAAGGGTTCTTAATCAGGAGCTCTTCTCCTGGAAATAATGGCACTCAAGTGACGGCACAAGTTCGGCACATTGAACAATCAGTCAATTTCATGCCTCCAAAAGAAGATGAGGCCTAAGGGAAATAAACGCATGCCACACACACACACACACAGACACACAGACAAACAGATGTCACCATTAACCACATTATTTGGTGCTCACCGGCTTCTCCTTGAAGACGATCTGCCGAAGCCACTTGAAGTCCAGTGGTTTGAAGGCCGAGAAGACGAAGAGCGAGTCCTTCTCGTAGCGGTCAGGCTTCTGGATGGCCCCCTCCGGATACGTTATCCTCATGGTCGTCTTGGTCCCCACGTCCTTGCCGTAGCCGTGCACGGGCGCCTCGTTCAACCTGCCGTCGATGCGCAAGGTAACAGTTTTTAGCCCTTTTAATTTACCCACCTCCCCAGAAAGAAGGCACCCGGCATTCTGATGCAGGACCCAAGACCCGAGACTCTGCGATTTTGTCTCGGTGAAAAGAACTAAAAATGGAATCACTACAGCTTGTTTGTTTGTTTGTTTGTTTGTTTGCATGGTAAAGAACTGTGGAGGAGGTGAAGGAGTGTGTGCCGTATCGCGTATGAGACAAAAGCGACGGTGAACCACAGCGGTGATCGTTTGTTTGTTTGTTTGTTTGTGTGCACGGCGAAGCACCCGAGGACTCACCTCACTACGACGTCGTAGTCGTCTATCCGGGAGCCCAGAGACTTGTTGGCGAGGATTCCGCCGTTGCCCACAATAATGCATCTTTTACAGCTCAAACTGAAACACAAACACAAACGTAAGGTAAGCGTTGGAGCCGACGATTCATTTTAGAAGCATGGGGGCGTTCAAATGTTACCTGTCCAGCTCTTCGCCGAGTCCATAGTGCTTGGTGGCAGTTAAAATAATGTCTATGATCCTCTCTGCAGAAGGACGAGACACAAGAAGTGCAAAAATGAAATGCAGATACATATTGAGCTACAAAACCCCTCTCTGTGGTCTGCAAGGTCCTCAGAATTACTTAGTTCTCTGAATTGTGCATAACAGTTTGCGACATTTCAAAATTCGAAATAGTTCTGCAGCATCGTCTTCAAAAATGCATTCTAGTAATCACTGTTCACCGACTTTACATATCAAACATATCAAACAACATAACGATGTGGGACACCGACACCGCAAAGTGCCGATAAACGTTCTCTTAGTCGCGCATCAAAACTGAACCCAGGCGAACGGAAGACAACGCAATCGTAACAAGCAGAAGACGGGTTTGTTACGCAACAACCCCGCCGTGGACCGCCAACGCGCCGATAAATATTAGGTGTCAGCCGCTCTAGGTGGTCCTCGCAAGCAGTGGAGAGGAGGAGTCGCTCTCTCCGTTTCTCTCACTCAAACCCCCAGATAAGGAGTGAGTGACCAATCAACCCCATGCAGCAGGCGGTGGAGGTGACGGTAACAAACGACAAGAAATTAAAAAAAAAAGAACAGCATGTGCTCTGGTGGGGCGGGGAGTTATCTGGGAGATCTAATAATAACACGACGAGACACTTTGGTTCCGTCTGTGTCTTTGTGTATGAAGACGACGACGTACAGACAAACCCCATAAAAAGCACTGGGGAGGGGGTGGAGGAATGCCGCTTTTCAAACAACCGCATTCCCGACGAGCAACGGGAAGGGGAATACACCTTACGATCAAGGGGGGGGATCGGGGGGGGGAGCGAAGTGTGTGTTGTTTAGCCGTAGCTAAACAATTCTTGCCATTCTTGCCATGTTTCGCGGGCCATTCCACGCAGACAGTTATCATCAAGCTTACGCCCACCCCCCCCCCCCACGACTTGGGATTGGAATGGTCCATATTTGTCCAGCGTCGGCACCCCAACCTCACAGGACACCACCTCTCCGCTTATACAGGAGTCGTCCTGTGTGCTTGAGGCCGTCCGAGCGGAGGACTGCTCTGCTGTTGCATAATCCTGTGATGTGTGTGAACGGCCAAAATCATTCATACGGTTACACCCCTAATAGGAATGGATGCTTTTGGGATATTGGCCGTATTTAAATAAGGAAGTCGAGTTGGTGAATATCCCCCATAGATGGACAGAAAGGATCCATCACAAGCAACACCTTTCCAGAAGTTTCAGATATTACAGTAAAGCGCACAGAAGTGAGGCTTTTTTGATGCATCGAGGCCACGGCTGGGTGATATGGCCCTATATAGGTCATTTAATAGCTTGATACTGATATATATCTCAATATAGCATCTTTTACAGTAATTCAATAAATAATAGCCAATATCCAGTATCCAATATACAGTATGGCCCAGCTCTAATAAGAGGCAGGTTTGGTGACTTCAGTAAAAAGGGAATGAATCGGTACCCAACAATGGCAGCATCACAGAGCTCACTGCATCCTTTACCACCACAACCTACAAAAGATCCTAAAAATAGGCAAAGAGAGAAAGAGAGAGGGAGCGAAAGCGACAGGGTCTGTGGGCCATGTACGAGACGCATTAGGCCCCGGTGTGCATGGCTAATGATTAACCCCGGAGAGAGGGGGGGGATGGAGGAGGAAGACAGTGGGGGGGGGGGGGGATGGAGGAGGAAGACAGTGGGGGGGGGAGGGGATGGAGGAGGAAGACAGCGGGGGGGGGGGGGGGAGGGGGATGGAGGAGGAAGACAGCGGGGTGGGGGGTTTGGGAGGGGGCAGCAGGAGCAGCAGCAGCCGCCCGCTGTTGTTTGGATGTGGTGTCGATGTCTGGCATCAAGCATCACCCCGGCCAGCGTAAACACCCGACCAGGGACCCGAGGAGTGGAGGGGAGGGGGCAAAAAATGAAACCAACGACAAAGGGCTGGCGTCTCTTTCTTCTTCTCGACATGGAAGCTAATTGTTATAAGTACCCGGGGTAAACATTTCAGCCAAGTATGTGTCGGGGAGCGGGGGTTGGTTTGAGGGGGTGGGGGAGCTGAAGACGAATGACCCGCGGGGGTCAAGACATTAGTCTGGTACGCGCCGTTTACCCCGACACGGTGGGGGGGGGGGGGAAGTAAAATCTCAAGTTGAAATACAGGAGAGAGAGAGCGAGAGAGAGAGCGAGAGTTGGAGGTGTCACTGGATTCATATACACAGACACTGTGTTGGACGAGCACAGCCTAAACAGAGTGAAGAGGTATAGGATGAGGACATTGTGTTTACGTGCGCGCCGGGGAGCCATAGCTTTGAATCACGGCGTGCGGGGAACTGAAATAAATACAGTGGTTAATGAATTATCTTTCCTCTCTTCTACTGGCTCTGATGGGGTTTTTTTATTTTTTTTATTATTATTATATTTGTTTTACTATCGCAGAGGATGCCAAGTCGAGTGACGGCGCAGAATGTTATGGGGAGAGTGGTCCGACCGCCCCCCCCCCCTCACTCCCCGTCCGCCCCCCAAAATGTAAAAAAGAACAACAACAAAAAACGTGAAATAAAACCCGAAGTCGGCTGGTAATTGAGGCAATATCCTGCAGTTGTTGGGGTTGGAGGAGATCCACTCTTTGGATCTGAACGTTCCCGCGTTCTTTATATATTTTGGACAAAAATACAAATCCGACACGGCTTGGCAGAATCAGTAAAGGTAAAAATAAACTTATGATTTCACACATTTTCCCCCCCTTCTCTGGAGGTTTCCATTTGGAGTCCATTGTGGTGGTTCTATTCAGTATCCACACGTATCCTCTCTCCACATGAATACCGCCCAAAAGGCACCCCCCCCCCCCCCCCCCCCCCCCGGTGAAAACAGAGGCGCCAGGTGTAGCACCCACACACTGGGCGTGCCTCCCTTTGATCGGGTGCACGGGCACGTTCGCCTGCATCGGCCACGGAGCGCGGAGTGGCGGCGCACACAAAAGACAACTTACGTGCGTTTCTGCAAGCGCTGCAGGTTTCGGAAACATGTCTGATAGCATAGCACGCGCCGCCGCCGCCGCCGCCGCCACAAAGGTGGTCGTTCCGTTTCATTTTGCCGTTATCACGCCCCCCCCCGTGTCTACGTGGGTTGATGATTTTGGCGATGCGGCACCAAGGGGGTTGGACAGAGGTGAGGGAGGGATGACTGACATGTGTAGACCGTCAAAGACACAGGAGACGGAGGGCTTTCCCAGCATAGAGACACAAGCATGTCTCCGCCAGGTGAGCCGAACGTAACGCACCACGTCATGCTTTCCTTGTGCAGGATTACAGATCCCCAAAGGTCCCTTCCATGGCCCTGCTCCTCTGGCGACCTACAGCAAATCTATTCAAGGTTTCCTCAAAGCTCTCCCGCCTTGCCACAGCATGGCACAAAGTAACATGCGTGTAACGTGTGTGTGCGTGCGTGCGTGCGTGTGTTCCGCGAAGGCGTGTAGGAATGATCCATGACGACAAAACAACAACCACCTGGGCATCCTCGGGCCTTGGGCCGCAATCAACCGCAGTTTAATTGTCTTGATGAACAAACAAAGGCGGTTCACTAGACTTGGCATCATTAGGGAGTGTTAACAATTCGTGGGTCTCTACATCATGCAAGTAGTGCGCATAGCTGTGGCCAAGTGACGCCGGGGAGATTACAGGGAAGAGGTACCGTTTCATTGGCTCCGTCTACACGAGCCCCAACCTCTAAAAACTCAGGACAAAATACGTTGCCTTGGATTATGTATTTCTATTTCTAATGCTACCGCCACAAACTATGCCAAGAAGAGAGCACTTTGTGGGGGGAAATTGGGCTAATTAGCCTGTAGTGTGTACCCAACACACTACAGGCTAATTAGCTTGATTTTGTGGTCGTTCTCCCCCATTCCAATTCTGGTTAACCAAGGCCTGATTTTTTGATAGTTCTAGTAGATAGTTTGCCAGATTTTCCTGGCACATATCAAACTTGTACAACATAGGATTTCCTGTAGTGTGTGGTGGGGAGGAGGAGTCCAACTCCCACCGCAACATGTAGATTTCACGCTTGTCTCCATAACTCCATGTCTCCATAAATCTTAAGTAGTTCTTCAGGACGCAGTTGCGTTTCAGTTTTTTGTTTGAGAGATCAGTTTCGAGAATCAAGATTGGGTCGTTGGGAAATGGAATCGGTTAGTGTGTGGTGTGCTTTGTTGTGTGTTGTGCAAAATCTTTGCCTTCCACCCACATGACCAAAACAGTTACAGTACATATATCTTCATCTATGGTTAGGTGTGTGGTCTCTCTCATTTTTGTACTTTGAAAAATCCTCCCGTGGCTGTGTGGCAGACATTAGAAGGAAGGAGAAGGTATGCACAAGACCTAAGACCATTGTTGGCTATCGGGAGCCAAGTCGCACTGAAAGCTACGGTGAAGTTATTCAAAGGTCTGTTAGCATAACCAGTGACTGGATGTGGCTGGTTAGGATCGTCCTTACCTTGTGTTTTGAAACCGAAGGGAGGCAAGTAATTGCTGACTTTTGCTAGCCGCTTAAAATTCCGATCGAGAAACATCGGCGCTGGTTTCATGAACCTGTGTAGGAAAAGAAAGAGAAGAAGAAGAAGGAGAAGGGGAAAGATGGTGAGCATTACTTAGAAGAAAGGTCTTCCAGGGACACTACGGCATCCCTGCTGTGAAGTCGCTCATTTAGTCAATTGGTTGTTTAACGTGCAACGATGATGTGGGCTATGACAGCGCCAAAATATGTCAGTCGAGTTAAAACCCTGCAGCGACATCTTGGACATATTTAAAACGGACACTGAGTCGGTCACGTGGTGGCAGAAGTCACTTCAAGCCTTAAGAACACCCACTGGACAGCACGGAAAACAAAACACTGCATTCCCCACATGTGCTGCTTTCCCCCCCCACCCCGACTCCCCAGAGAGATGGACCCCTGTGGACCCCCGGGCTCCTGTGACCCCCGGGGGCCAGGGGATTTTAACATCGCCCAGGCACAGCTAAAAAACACTGTGTGGTAAACGGAGAGTCTCGCTCCACTGCCGCAGCCTCCTCGATCACCCCGTCCCCTCCCCTCCTCACCCCGTCCCCTCCCCTCCTCACCCCGTCCCTCCCCTCCTCACCCCTTCCCCTCCCCTGCTCCTCAGGGCTCTGCAGAAACAAGCGTGGACCGGAGATGGGAGCAAAACAGACAAGAAGACGTAGGTGGAGCGAGAATCCGAGACAGTGGAAGAGAGAGAGGGGGGGAGAGAGAGGGGGGAGAGAGAGAGAGAGAGAGAGAGAGAGAGAGAGAGAGAGAGAGAGAGACTAGTGGGGGTCAAGCGGGTGCCAGAAGTGTGTTCCGGTATGCCGGAAGGGGGGGTGGGGGGGCATATTTGGGGGAGAAGGGGTGGTGGGTGCGTGGGGGGGGGTGGGGAGAGAGAGAGAGAGAGAGAAAGGGAGAGAGAGAGAAAGACAAAAGGTACGCTGTGGCAGCCTACTTCCGTTTTCATAATTATTACAACTTGGGTCAGCTCTCGCATGCGACCTTAATAGGCGAATTACGAGTTCCTTGGGAGCCGCTAACAAAAACACCGGAAGAAATATTGGCTGGCTTGGCGGCTGTGGTGGTGGCGGCGTCGGCCAAACGACTCCTTATCGTGCTCCGGGAAGAGAGAAGTCATCGTGCCACGGGGGGGGGGGGGGCGGAGGGGAAAAACAAATAAGCAAAGGGGGCTTTTTTGGCTACGCTGACGAACCACACCTGCAGCGTCTCTATGGCGACACTCTCTGCCAGATACAGCGTCCCACCACATGTGCACGGGTGTGTGCACACGTGTGTCCTTCTGTCGTTGATGACGCACAGTCCCTGAATCAATAAGCGGCGCTTCATACGCACGCCGCGACTACGGGCCGAGGGGCACACGCCGCCATTGTGGAGGCTGTGTTTACATGACTATTTACATGGTGGTGAGATAGCTGGGGGCGGGGGGTGGTAGTGGATGGGTGGCCTGATCTGGTCTGTCCCATCTGACTGTGGATGTCTGGGCTATACATCTTAGAGGGTGACGACCGACGAGTGGGTGTGAAGGTGGAGGAAGTGGATCGACGTGGTGGTTGGAGTTTGGAGGAAAGAGGTTTTTTTTTTTGTTTTTTGTTTTTTTAGGGATGAAGTGAACGGGTGTCCCCTTGCCAAACACTCTGCTTTCCTGGGTGTGCGGCCATCTTGAGCCCGACACCGCACCAGTCGGCTACTGCGAGAGATTTCAATTTTCGCGGTGTCCATCAACCCCCCCCCCCCCCCCCCCTCCCGTCCATTCACTTGCTCTCGAGTCAAACGACGGCGGGCTTTTGAAAATAAACGATCGGAACTGCAAGGCGTTTGCTACAAACTTCGAGGCGCGGCCTTTGGGTGCTGCGTGAGGCCTTTGTTACTAAACACCAACCCTCTGTGTTTACGCCATCCCGACATCAACTCGTCTGTCACGACTGTCTGGGTTACTTTGCAATGAAGATGCAAGCAAGACACACACGCACACACACACACACACACACACACACACGCACATCCACACACACTTTAAACGATAATAACTTACAGCTGCTACAGATGGTACCCACTACGTCTTGAAAGAGAGTACAGGCGGAACATGTGTACAGTCATACTTTCACATTGTTTTGTGGTCCAAATTACCAGGCAGGAGACATTGTATCGCGGTGTAGCCTAGCAATGAGGAATAGATACAAGCGCACGAGACAACACAACGACTCCATTAAGAGTGTTGTGATACGGCGATCAAACATGGCAGACGGTCCTCTTAAACGGCCCTTTCCTTCCCCGGGTCACTAACTGGCCGCTAATGCCCCTAATGGCTCGCAAATGTAACACCGGCCTTCGGAGGAGGCGATAAAACAAGAGGAGAAAACAACGGCGCTCTCCTCACTCCACCTGGCACGCACACACACACACACACACACACACATACAGAGAAACACATACACACACGCGTCCTTTTAGCCACAGGACAACCCATGCGTCCTGTGCAGCCCTAACCTCTTCCTCATGAATGAATGATTGCATGCATGTCGGCCACACACACACACACCACACACACAGTCACACTTTCGAAGGACAAACACGGCTGCAAACAGCACGCCTCTATTGAGCACCGGGAGAGGAGGAGGACAAAGCCTGAGAGAGAGAGAGACCTCCAAAGGTTCAGAGAGGAGAGGAGAGACGACTAGCGAGGGCCACAGGGTTGAACAGGAGCTGCCCCTCCCCCCCACCACCACCACCACCACCACCACGAGGTATCCTGTGCTGTACTTTGTGCATTTCCTTTAGCAGGGTCCCCAGCAGCACCACCACCACCACCACCACCATCATCATCCCTCACGCCCCAGCCAGGGCCGCTGCTGCTTCTGTTTTCATAACCACGGCGCTTCGGGTTCACCCCCCCCCCGCGTCCACTTGATTTAGGGCTTGAGTGTAAACACCGCGCTAGTGGGCAAGGTGGAGGTGGAGGTGGAGGAGGAAGGGGGTGATTGTGTAGGGCAGGGCCCTTCAGACAAGACAAATCTGGAGGAAGGAGGGGATGATTAGGGTGGAAGCGACGCACCACCTCCTCCTCCACCTCCTCCTCCTCCTCCTCCACCACCTCCTCCAATGCTGGTGGTTAAGGAGCTGTCAGCTGCTACATCTATTTTTACCAGAAGGAGTGAACGTTAGGTTCATGAGTTTATAGACAAACTAACAAAAAAACTAATAAATTACGAAGGGGGTGGGGGGGGTTGGGGGGGGGAATAAAGGGCTTGAACTTGAACTCTTGGACGGGCGTTCTTTACTTTAGACTCGACAGGATCATTTGTGCTCGCGGGCACAAGAGAAGAATCAAGAGACGGGGCTAATTTTAATTATGGGGTTAATGTCTGACGAGAGCCGGTTCGCAAACCAATTACCGTATCATTCCTGAAATAACGCGTCATCATCGCGCCTGTCAGGCCGCCAGCCAGGCAAGACACGTCAAGTATGTGGTGGGGGGGGGAGGGGGGGGGGGGGGGGGGAGGGGGAGGGAATGAAAAGGAAAACATGATTGAGCGAGAGATCTCCACGTATGCATCAAATAACGACCACATCATAGCAGGGAGGGACAACAAACAACAAACGTAATCAAATGTATGAATAAAGGGAACACTCATACGTTTAAATTGACGTGTGCATGTCGTAAGCTGTGTCACCGTTACCCTGAGGGTGGTGGCGGTGGCATGCATAAACATATTGTATATACAGAAAATCCATCTCCAAAAAAGCGCTGCTATACTGCCGTATATAGGGGTGTCCTTCTGGGCCACTCACGGCGGCGCCTGCTGTGTTGTTGACCCGCTGGGCCCCGGGTTCCGAAGGTGGTAGTAATCAGCCCCGGGTCCCGGGTGCCTGGCAGGGGGGCCCGGCGTGTCGGACACCACTTTGATCAGACACGTGCGGCTGATTAGAGGAAGTTGTTAAGGGGGAGGGCGGGAGGGAATGAGGGCGGGAGGGCTGGGGGGGAGGTTGTTAACACGTAGCCCCTTGCTGCATCTCGCCGCGTCTGCGTTCGTTCCAACGCTGGGCCGGGGCCAAGTCCTGCTGCACGGCCAGTGATTACCGCGTGTTAAATGTGCACCTTTAAAAGGAAAACTATTTATCTGCACGAATGCTCGGTTTCAGTGCCATGACACCCAGATAGAGGGGGGGTGGGGGTGGGGCGGTCCTTCCTTTATTAAATGGGTCAGGTTTCCCGCCGAAATGTCAGCGGCAATTTATCAGCTATGTGGAAAATTGCCACTCCGTTAGCTTCATGCTACAGGAATGCTAAGGGGACAAAGTCCTATACATCGGCCCTCAGATGAGACGGCGAGATGAAAGCTAGCACCCAGGGGTGACACCACACAGAGGGCCCACTGACTGACTCAGCCGGCGGGCCCCTGTGGAACCGTCTGTCCGGGGGTAGGAGAGGGGGGGCGGGGGGGGAGGAAGAGGAAGTTGGTGATGAGTCACGTGCATTCTGGACAGGAAGTTGGTCAGCGCCTGGGTAATAAAAGGAAAACCTCCGGGGCACAAGGACATGAGTGAGATGTGGGGCGGGGGTGGGGTGCACGTGTGTGTGTGTGTGTGTGTGTGTGTGGGGGGGGGGGGGGTATTCTTGTAACAGACAGGCTTTTGTGCCCGGACATGGGGCTCACAAGGATGGAGGGCCTCGTGGTTCGAGGAGGAGGAGGGCGAGCGAGAGATGAATGAGTTGAAGGAAGGAAAACTAGGGAGTTGTTTTTGTGGGAACCCGCGCAGGGCTGGGAGTGGAAGCCCTGGGGGGTGGGGCCACTCGAGGCCGCGGCGTTATACCCGTGCGACCGCCCTGGTGACGCCAAACGACCCGGCTTTGGATTCGTTTGACCGGAGATCCCTCCCGGCGGCGTGGATCTAAAACGAACTAAAGTTAAGTTCAACGCATTGTCCGCCTTTCTGGATTATAAAAAAAATATGCCGGACGCCATTAATATTCAGCCCCGACGCCAATCGGGCAGAATCTGACCGCAGACCCGCGGCGAAAACCGAGATAAGGAAGCCCCAGAAGAAGGAGGAGGAGAAGAAGAAGAAAGGTGCTGTTGTTCTCACTTGGGGTAGATGGTGGTCATCTTGGCCGCCGCGTAGCCCGGCTTGCACGACCCCCTCGCTGAGGTTGCCATACTTGTAGGCCAACTCCGGTGGCCTGCGGACAGGCGGGAGAGAGACAGCAACATGAAAGAGAGAGAGAGAGAATAATCATCATAATAATAATCATGAGTTAACTAGCTAGCAAGCAAGTGATCAGTCACAAGCACATACATTCATTCACGTGTATTTACATTTTAGGGAAAAAAGATACAGGAACGGCCTGTGAAAGGCTGGAAGGTCGCTATCAGATCCCAAATAGAAGAAAGGGAGGGGGGGGGGGCTTTGGTTTAAATAATTACACCAGCTGTCTTATGACTGCAGCCTCTCAATTGCCTGATCATTAATAATCAGCTTTATGCCATGATTCCAGTTCAAATAAACAGTGGAGGCCCACGGTGCGAGGAGGCCCACCGTGCGGCGGGAACAGGTTCGGGAGTTTGGTTAGGAGGGAAGGAAAGAGGGAGGGAGGGAGGGAGGGAGGGAATAGCTTCAGCGTCGCAGGTCAGGGTTTGTTAAGAGCAGACGCGGGAGGGAACCGCCTCGATGCTAGCTGCCAGCGCAACATCAACACCTTGTGGCGTGACTGTGCCGCAGGTCTCTGTGATTCTGACACACTTTGGAGATGGGAATGCACATCGGGGGCCCCCTGATGTGAGACCCCCCCCCAACCCACCCCCCACCCTCGGTCTCCCATTAAGTGTGTGTGATGACATCATGCTTACAGTGTGGAGGGCAATGTGTGGAGAGGCACATGCCCTGCCAGGCGGGGGCGATGACAACGTATGACAATCATGACCCGTTTGACCTATGAACTATGACGGCCGTGGCAGCTTGTGACCGTGGTGTCACAATAAACCAAGGGGAGAGAAATGTGCATTCATATCGCAGCCCAGCGACTGCGACATGAATTAGATGAGGAGTGCTTCTCTAGCTGTTAACCAATAAACCAAATATGGAATTAATAGCCAAGAAGAGCATCTAGCTAGCCTGCACGCATTATTATTACATCTGCACGGTTTGGTTAGGACTCTGGTGAGTGAGTCAATTGTTCAATGTTTATTATTGTTATTATTAGACAAAGTGAGGAGATGGATCGGTAAAAAGTTTACATTTCCATATTCCGCATTCCCCCCCATTGGTCAAACAACATCTGTATGGAAAATCTATTAGAAGGAAAAGGAAAATGGTGGTGGGGAGGGGTGGGGCTGATCCAAGATACATCTGCTCAATTATTGAATAAACACAGCAGGACTTCACACTTTGTGTAGAATAAGTGGGATCAAAAGGGCCCAAAAAATGATGGACTGAGAGGCTTCAGGCATCAAAAGTTTTGAAGTCTCAGCCTTAAGGGTGATTTATGCTTGGACGCTCGACACTTTTGAAATGACCTATTTTCGACAGAACATGGTTTTGCGCAACACTATTTTTTTTTTCATGTCGCCAGTACATGGACAATTTGATTGTGTCGCGGACGTCATCATATTTTTGCGCGCAATGTGATTGGGGGTAACGTCCCCATGGAGATTATAGTTTTCACTTCCTCATTGGTATTTTGGTCTGTAACATAACTTGGGAACGAAACGTGAAACGTAAATCTGCAGCAAGATGGAGAGAACGGCTGGAGGATAGTCTGGTTACCATGGAGACGACTGAACCTTTTGTGGAAGCATGAATTAAAAGACATTGCGCAACACTTTCATTTCGGTCGAGCGACACTTTGCAAAAGCGTCCAGTGGCCAACCGTAAATCAGCCTTTACTCTCAGAGTAAGACTCTCTGCTGCTTCTGGGGGGGGGGGGGGCGTGGATGATGGGTGGATGGTGATGGGTGTTTGAGGGACATGGAGGTGAGACCTGAATGCCAGCGAGGACGAGATGTACTTACAGCTTGGTGTCCAGCTTCAGGAGAAAGCCCTGCTTGTCGTACACTGTTGGAGAAGGAGATGGGAACACGGACAAGGAAACAGGAAAAAGGGGGGAGGGGTAAAAGAGGAGGAGGAGGAGGAGGAGGAGGAGGAGAGGAGAGACAGCCGTTAGCCCAAAAGAGAGAAACTGTACGTCGCCGCTGGCAATGTCAACGAGAGAGGAGTTGTTATTGGAACCCGGGACGAAAATAATGGAGGCAACTATCATCCGGTGAGACTATAGTCGTTCGTCTCTCATTAACTTAACAGCCTGGGCATTTTTTTCAACACGAAACAAATACAAAAACATAAAAAACACACAAAAGCAGTGAATCTGAAACAACAAATAAAGTACAAGTAAAAAAAAAAAACCTTCACTAAACCAGTCCAGTGAAAGGGAAGCGTTGAGGAGAGCAGCATTTGTGTTCAGAGAAGCACGGTTAGGTAGAAGCCAGCCAAAATAATCTGTAGGTTAAAAATTAAGTTAGGGAGGGGGGGGGGGGGGGGTCGGTTTGTATGGTTCACCGTATGGTTCACCTATGGACGCCTGCCGTCGCTGTGCATAGGTGCCTCATGAAGAGTTCAGTAAGTTCAGTCGGAAAGGTTAAAAGGGGGGAGGGGGGGGGGGAGGAGGAGAGGGGAGGAAAACAGCAGATACAACCTACCTGTATTTTTCTTACATGAATGTGAAACAGAAAGAAAGATCGAAAGGTTACGTAAAAGCTGGCGGCAAATGAGCGATCCCCCCATAGTGTACCGTCGCAGGAGGTCACGGACACGGTGACGGAAAAAATTTTGCGAAAATCAAAAAATCAAAATATGACGACTTAAAGACACAGACACATAAACGGTAAATAAATGAGCCTCATTGGTCTGTAGGAACACTAGATGTGGTACAGCCTGACCCCCAGCAGGAAGTGAATGGAAGCCACAGAGAAGGAGGAGTAGAGCGGAGGGCCGCCAGACTTCCTTCTGTGGCGCGGGGCTCGCTGTCCTCAGGCAGACCTTACGGTGGGGAGGGAGAGAGAGAGAGAGAGAGAGAGAAGAGAGAGAGAGCAGGAGGAGGAAGATGGTAGAGGATGGAGGAGCGCAGTGGACTGAGCGAAGAGGAGGAGGGAAGAGACTCCAAGCACGGGTGTGGGGGGCGGGGGTGGAGGTGGAGGGCGGGCTTCGCTGTGGTCGTCGAGGTGACCGAGGATGGACGTGGATGCAGCACAGGTTCCCCCCACAGTAAAGGCGCGAGGTGTTGCTGAGAGGAGGTGAGCAGCAGCAAGAGCCTGGGGGGAGCGGGGGGGCGTCTAGCTAGGCTAAACGCCGGCCTCTGACACCATGGAAACCGCAGAAACTCCTGCAGACTGCTTGTTAACAAACAAAAAAAATGCTAAAAACAAAATACCGCTCCGTGCCAACAGAGGGCGGTGTTGTATTACATTACAACCAGCCAGCCGAAAGACCCCCGGGCAGATGGGTCAACTTCTGGCTGGCTGGCTGGCTGGCTGGTTTGAAGCTTATGCCAAAAACGAGATGTACATTTAAACAAAAAGAAAAAAAGATTTCCTGCCCAAGATTTAAAGTTCAATTCTCTAGAGAACATAAGAGCCACATACACGACTCTTTTTTAGTGGGAGCAAGAACGACAAATTGGCATTGGTCCAAGCCTGCTTTCAACGACATTTTACCCACAACCCATTTCATGTCATGTCATTTGTGGCCATGTTCCAAAAGAAGAAACTCACATACCATCGTGAGAAAAAAATATAAATAAAAAGTACCAGCAGCAGGGTGCAGAGGAAGTTCTGCGGTTTGGTGGCAGGAAGAGGTGGAGGTGGCACATGGATGGGAGGAGCAGAGGTGGGGGTGGGTTTGGAGAAGAGGGGGTTGGGGGTTGGGGGTTTGGAGGGTATACCTGAGCCTACTACTCGTCCCACGGTGAGAGCAATCTCCGTTTCAGACTCTGAAACACAAGAGGTTTTGTTAGCATCGCTAAGGGGGTAGGGGGGGGGGGGGGTAGGGGGGGGGGTTATCGTCAACCAACCAGCTATGACAGAGAGGGGCTGCAGAGAAGAGATGCTGTCCAACCCCAAAATGCCACTTCCTGCTTAAGGGCAGGAAGTGAGAGAGACAGATAGTTGAGGGAGAGAGCGAGAGACAGAGAGAGAGAGACAGAGAAGGAAGGGTGGTTAGTAGCAGTTAGCTGTAGGCTGATCATCACATCAACCACTCCACACCAAGATAGGAAAGCAGTCACCTGATGTGGTTCAACGAGGGGTAATTACGGATTGGATGCAAAAGGTACTACCAGGAAATACCAAATTGAAAAAGACAGCAGAATGGGCACAATTGTCTCCAAATTAAATTAAATTAAATTAAAAATAAAACCCAGACTGACAAGAGGTTTCACCCACAGGACACCAGGTGGTTAAAAAACCAAGTGACCCCACGCAAGGACCTTTATCGTTAGTAGAGATTGACTTCCACCAGAGAGCACCGAAAACCGTCCCGAGTTAGCCTCCACCGCGTAAAAACAAAACTGTTAAAATAAGACCAAGAGTTCCTCGGTGAGCCCAGCAGCGACCCACCGGTACCTGTGGTGCGAGAAGAACCTGTCCTGATTTTCACTTTGGGGGCTTTAGTGGGGGCCCTGAGTGTAGTCTCCTCATCAATCTCTGAAAACACAAACGGAGGGAATTGGGGGTGAGATACTGAGCCATCGCAGAGATGCAGCAACGCACTAATGTACTGCACATCAGCGGAGAGCAGACGAAGCCATATATCCAACAGGGATATGCGCGCGCACACACACACACACACCACACACACACACACACACACCACACACACACCACACACAAACACACAGAGAGAGGAGGGGGAGACAGCTGCTTGGAAATCAGTCAGGGGGGATAAAACGCAGGCCGCGTATCGCTAGGTATAAACGAAAAGGACTGAGTGCCGTGTCCAAGTCCAGAGAATATCACCGAGCATTCATTCCCAACCGCACCGCGGCCCCTCCCTCTCCAATAATGACGGCCAATATAGTAGTCCGTCGGTTTGCGCAAATACGAAATCAACCCGCCAAACCAAAGGACGAGGACGAAACCCAGGGGCTTTTGGACGAGGTCTCAGCCAAAGGGAGGGAGAAAAAAACAAAAGAGAAAGACTAAACAGCTGTAGCACGTTCCATTTTGGCACGAGGAGAGGTCTTTAAACAAAAGATGTCTACGGATGAACGGCAGGCATATTTCCAGGCCAAAACAATATATATATAATGCATTTATATTAGCCTAACTCACTGCCTAGACACGTCGACGAGAATAGACGTGATGCAATGAGTAGCTACAGGCCTCTCCAGTCAAACGGGCAGAGACTAGATTTGATGAACCCGTCCATTGATAACCATTTAACTCACACTGGTGGACGGTGTGTGTGTGTGTGTGTGTGTGTGTGTGTGTGTGTGTGTGTGTGTGTGTGTGTGTGTGTGTGTGTGTGTGTGTGTGTGTGTGTGTGTGTGTGTGTGTGTGTGTGTGTGTGTGTGTGTGTGTGTGTGTGCCCCCATTACTCAGAGCCACGCAAAGAGATCCAGCAGACCGTCCCCCAAGGTCATAGTATCTGGCGGTCAGGCAAGACAAGATATTCAGAGCCCGTGCCATGTTACATTACAACCCACCCCAGGTGAGGTTTCTCCTGCTTTCTCCTGAAGGGGCCCCCAGATGATAACAAAGAAGAGCACAGGTGTCTGCTTACAGCCATTTGGATTTCTGCTGACACGGTTATTAATTATGCAACAGTGGGAGACGACCGAATGTGATTCCTGATGCTGCAATAGTAAACGCATTAGCACTGGACATACTGTATATATAAATAGATATCGCCGGTGTGACTGCTGAGCCTCCCAAAGACATCGTGATCCGTGCAGCGGTGAGCGGCGATCCCGCCGAAAAAGACCCGAAGGCCTTCACGCTCGTGCGTGAGGCGTGAGGCGCGCAAGTCCTGCTAAAACCACGAGGATGTACAGAGCGCACCCATCGGCTATGTGGAAGGCAGCTCACAACAGCTTCGAATCTAGCTGTGATTTACAGCAGGGGGTAGAAGAGGAAGAGGCAGTCACGATGGCCCAGATGATAATCTTGATGATGCACACACGGCCCATGTCCTCGTGGGAACCATTTGGACCTGGAGAGTAGCTAGAGGACCCCACCCCCCAACCCTCAACGTCCCCAGCACAATAATTTCAAGAGTGAGAAAGGAGAGATTACACAGATATGATCCTAGCACTCAGATAGCATGGCTTAGCTGGCCACAGTTCAATGAAGAGGGGGGGGGGGGGGGGGGGGGGGGGCTGTGTGAACAAGCTTTTCTCTCCCTTATCCACCAGCAGTCCTTTTAAAAACACATCTGGCCACCGCTGTAGCGCGCACACACACAGACACACGCACACGCACACACACACACACACACCCACCCCATTCTTACACAATGTTTAACATGTGACGACTACTAGATATGTCATTGAATAGAACAATATTAGTCACTAAGTAACGAACAAAATGGTCATGGCTTAACTTGGACTCGGGGCAGTGATGTCACATGTTTTCGAAGTGCAATGTAAAAAGTAGAGCGAGAGGAAAATGATTCATTCAACCTCCTCTGTGCTTGTTAACCGGTTGAAATTCCATCACTGCAGGCGATGAGGTTTTTCCAACTCTGTGAGACGAGAGTGCGTGCCTCAAAACACGTTCGCAAATTAGTGGCCGGTTGTGCTTTTCGATGCCAGACACGAAAGATGTGCCACACCTTCAGAAAAACCAAAAAACATGAAATAACGTCGGTGTTGGAGACGGAGATGGAGGGAGGATTTATCAGGGTGCCTGTGCGCTGTCACGCGGCAGGGAGAACACAGACTTCGCAGTGCGCTTATCAACGGCGCTCTATTGACCCCGATATCCTCCTCACAGCCCGCCCGCCCGCCACGTTTCCTGCCGAGGAAACGCAGATTCACCTCGACAAAAACGCAGAGGAATACCCACTTTCAGCCATGAGTTTGTCAATAAATGCACCGTCCGCGGCGGCTCCAACACCTGCGGTCCGTGCCAAGAAATGTTCCCTGAGAAATGTTTCTGGTTGTTACTTGAAGGGCCTTTGGGCTGGGTGGTGGATACCTAGTGGGTAGAGTTCTGCCAAAAACTTTTTTTTCTCTCTTTCGTATCACCGGCCAATAATACATTTCACAACATGGGCAAGTGAAATCTTGGAGCCCCCTCTGCTGGCTTCGTAAAGGAGGTGTCAAATGCAGCATGGAGTTCTTTTCTCCAACGTTATTAAACCTCTTTTTAACACACGCTGGCTCCAGATCGTGACAGGCCAACAAAAAAAGTACTGCAAACACGCAGTCGGGAAGTCCGTGGTACATGCAGACTGGTGTCATGACATTTAATCCCCTTGGAAGTGAATGCTTATATAAGCGAGATGATCATAGTTCCACAGAAAACCTGCATCTCATGACCGCATCAAAAATATATACCTTCACTTCTCCAATTAGTTGTGAAAGCAAGTGACCACAGTACAGTAAAACCGACAATCCCAATGCTAAAACACGGTTTAAAAATCAGTAGCTCTACATCCGAAATCGCAACAGTGGCTTTGTTTGGTCTGGGGTCGTAAAAGAGAGGCTTATCTTATCTCAATGTAGAGAGTCAAAAGATAAGACTGTTGACTGTCTATGAATACCTATCTCTCATTAGACCCACAAACTCTCCTCACCCAAAAACATCCAGACCTCAAAAACAACTCAAAATGTTGTTAGGGTTAGATAATGACGGGTTTAGTGCAAAACTCAAGTGGTGACATACGGAGGAATCGGGGAGGAAATCAGGAAGCAAAACACAGCAGATAAGATAGACATCAAACAGAATTAGGAGCAGACATGACTTAGACATGACTTAGACATGACTTAGACATGACTGGCCTCTGTTTTAAAGAGGCCCACAGGGGTGGGTGATAGCAGCACATGGCCGACAACAGTACAAAGACATACAAAATTGCAACTCAAAACAAGCTGATGTAGTTGTATGTGCTGGTTTTGTACTTTTGTTGACCGGTGTGAGTTGGGACGCAATATCACTCGTGAAGGTCCAATTTCTGAAAGCATGGCTTTTAGTTTTGCAATCACAAAGGCCAATTGAAATTTCATTATCCTGCCAAAAATGCCTTTTGGAAAATTGACTTTGATCGCGAGGCTGTTCAAATAGCTCACGTTACCCACCCACCCCTAGACGCCAAAACAATAAATATGAAGCACAACAAAGCGGCAGCAGCTGGGCAGCAGCAGAGCGGAGGGGGTAACTTACGTGGCTTTTGGCCCCAGACGTGCAGGTGTAGCTTCCCCGAGGAGTAGTAGATGAAGCCCAGCACCAGCATGGGGCACAGAACGAACAGCAGCTTGTGTGTGGGCTTCATGGCTCCTCAGTTATTCACATGGCACCAACTGGACACCAGTCACCTGGTGGGACCAAACACAGGACACCGTGAGGAGGATGAGGAGGAGGAGGAGGAGCAAACGCACCAAATACTACTGTCTGTGTCTGACTGGCATCGTTAGATGATGATAGGATATAACAGCCGTCATCATGATTCCCACTGGGGCGATGTCGCAGAAAAGTATAGCCTATGTTAACAGTGTGTTAAAAATAAGTTGTGTTAAAAATAATTTTCGATTCCTGTCAATTATATTTTTTACATATATGGCCAGATTTTGCAATATGGCCAAAATCTTCCATGTTGTAGTATTTATCACTTTCGTGAAAAACGTTAACAAAAGTGTCAAGTGAAACTATCGAGAAAAAAAGAAATAAATAAATATGGCCTAGCCTACAATATTAAAATGCTAAATATCAAAACGTAAACAGTTCCAAGTATAGCAGCAATTAGGGCTGGGCAATATGGACAGAATCAATATTTTCAATCAGAGACCTCAATATTGGCATTGTGACCATATTGTAGGATGACTATTGGGAGTTTTCACAAAAATGCTTACACAATGAGATGTTTGAATTAATAATCGTGAGTTATGTGTATATAATGACTAAGTGGGTGAAGGCATATAATAAAAGAGCTAGAACAGCCTGGCAAGTTCAGAAAAATGACATCACTTTAACTGTAAAACCGCCTTTAACACCAGGAAAAGACAACACTCCCCTCCACTGGTTAGTATGATCATTAATGCATGGACGACACACATCTTAAAGAATACAAAATATATCACTGGATGAATAACAGAGCAGTCTGCAAAATGACTACACAACAAATATACTGTATATTTATCTTATTGTTGAACCGGTGAAATGGGTGAAGGGTATGATCTCTGTGCAGTTGGGGTAATGAAGGGCCTCATGGACTTGGGACGTCAACAACTACTGCTGAACATTAACCACTGACTTCACAACCAAAACCATCATCATCGTAGTCGCTTGAAGCACAGTGATGTTTTCATTCAAGTCACGAGAAAGCACACTAGTCGACTCAACAAGTCGACTAGAAACGTGATTCCTCCGTCTGAAATGTAACTTTGTCATACCTACACGTAGGAATATGTGCACAAAGAGCTTGAAAACAAACGTCTTCACCAACGTATGACTGAGGTCACTACTTGGTCCTCGGTCCTATATGGTCTGTTTGGAGAAGCTTACATGAAAGTGTGTTATCAACGAAAAAACAGACTGCAGATTTGGTTTATCACCGCCACAGCGTCCTACTAGTGTACTTTCTCTGCATCTTGTCAGCCACGCTGCACCCCAGGAAATACCCCCGAGGTACACATGCCAAGCAGGGCCTGTTGAAGCAGAGCATACCATCAAGAACTTGTGGGATATTAAAATGTAAAAATGTATTCGGAGAACCGCTGGGGGGGCAAGAGCAAATGAGGGTCTGTACACCCTTGGCAAAGGCAGGGGTGGATTAATTACGAATGGGGATTCGTTTTAATTCATGTCCAGGTGATAATGTGTGAAATGAAAGATATGTCGGCTATAGGCCTACGCACAGGGACCAAATCCCATCATAAAGGCCGAGCCTATATGGCGTATGCCCCATATATTATACCGCATATGTAGAATACTTGTAGCTTCGTAACTTTTAAGCCACAAAAAGTCACAAAAATGTGTAACCTGGCAGTTTATTAGTGTCATGATCACCATCATTATTGAAGACTACTGAGATAAGAAAAATATATATGCTGCACAACTATATGCTGCTGGTGGTGGTGGTTAAGGGAGACCCTGTAGTCAAACCACTACCTCCTGAACCACTTCTGTATCTGGGAACCACAAGAAACTTCCATTAGCATACGTTAGCTAACAACGACGAAGACGAGGCGCACACACACACACACAGGCTGGGAGGACAGAGACAGACCAGAGACAGACCAGTGTCCACCACCAGCAGGTATATTTGTCACACACACACACACACACACAAAAACAGGACACCACACACACACACAACACTCGGACCCGCGTCTCTCATCGATACCGTTACGCGTGATTTGACGTGAGTCGTGTTGTGTGCGCCGTCCTTTTTTTTCCCAGCGCATTTTTGTAACGGAAAACGAGCGAGGCTAATTTAGCAGCTAACAGAGGAAATAACGGAACACCGCTAGACCAACACAACAACACACACACACACACACACATACCTGACTATAGCGGTGGTAACAGTTCGCCATTATACCGTGTAAAGTTGTGTCGACGACCAGTGTGTGTGTGTGTGTGTGTGTGTGTGTGCGAGAGAGAGAGAGAAAAAAAAATAAAGTCAATAAAGCTCGAAGTTTATCAGAGAAACGCGAGTGTGTGTGGCGACTCGCAGCAGCGGTGGCAGCGGCGGTAGCAGCAACGTTAGCATTCGCGGGTCGAGTAGGCCGGTCAGCCCCGTCCGACACGCTACGTTGGCGGTGGGAAGAATCTCGCCCAGTAGGGTCTCCTCCTCCTCTTCTTCTTCTTCTTCTTCTTCTTCTCCTTCTCCTCCTTCTCCTGCTGCTGCTCCTCCTCCTCCTCAGGCCCGTTGGCTGGCTGTCTGCATTAAGCTACAGTCAATGGAAATGTGGCCAGAGGTTGAGCTCCGGTGGCGAACGCTATGTCTGACATTATTATTATGATTATTATCTCTCCGTCTCTTTCTCGATAACGTCACGCAGAAACGGTCGTGGTGGTCGTCGCTAACACCATGTTGTCGTGTGTGTGTGTGTGTTCGCGTCGTTCAAATTTAAAAACCGGACGGTCGGTCCGTCGGTCGGTTTTTTCCCCCCATCGGTGTCGACCCGAAAAAACATCGCGATTTGCCGAATCATCATCATCATCATCATCATCATCATTCGGCCACGTTTTTGTTTGTCGTTACCTTTCTCCCGCTCCTCTCAAACCGTCAAATCCGCGGTGGACGAAGAAAAAGGAAAAAACAACAACCGACAAACGGACTTAACGTGAATAGCGGCAGCGGCAGCAGGAGGGTCGACGGTCGTACGACCACGTCTTCTTCCCTTCTCCTCCATTCCCCGCCACCACCACCATCATGTTGAGATCCACGACTCCAGTACTCAGGCAGGCAGGCAGTGTGTGTGTGAGAGAGAGAGAGAGAGAGAGAGAGTGTGTGTGTGTGAGAGCTCAAGGCGTCCGTCCAGCCACAGAGGCTGCCCGTCTCTCTCTCTCTCCCACTTCCACTCCCTCACCCTCACCCGCTTGTAGATTGGTGGACGGGAAAAACCAATATCTCCCACACACACACACACACACACACACACACACACACACACACACACACAAAAGACTGCGCTCATTCACCAGGCTGCTGTTCGTCTGTAACGGTGTGTGTGTGTGTGTGTGTGTGTGTCGCGTCACATGGGCCCTTCTGTTGAGTTAGGATCATGGTCTGTGTGGCCATTTCTTTGACCCTTTTCCATGTGATGGAAAAGGGTCAAATGGTTGGCTCGTCACCTCGTTGGAATCTCTCCCTTTATAGGCAAATAATATTTATATTTATATTTATATTTTAATATTAAATTTATAATGGCTTTTTGGGTACTTTTGAGATGAGGAGGGAAAAAAAGCACTGGCAACTGTAGAAGACAGTTCAAAAGACTGTAAGTAGGTCGTATAACAGCCTAACCACCTCAGCATCCGTCACCTGAATCGTTTGTTGGTCGGTTTAGTCTGGCAAACGTGGAAATAAGAAAACAATTTAGATAGTCGACCGTTTTTGAATATTGACTTTTAACTAAATGTTATATATATATATATATAAATTATACAAACTAGAAGATATTAGACACAATATACAACATATGTACTGTATATTATATATTGTATTATATATTCAGTTACATTATATAGCACTCATGTAATCCATTTACCCAGCCACTGTTTCAACGATGCCCTCAAAAGTGAACAGTTAACTGTCCTTATCATGGCTCCATGCATGCTCTGGTAAAACTATTGATCTTTCAATAGTTTTTTGTTTCGGTTTTTTTCAGTGGACGGATGACACCAGCTTCTGTTACAACGACAGCTCAATGGTGCGGGTACCTTTCACCTGCTCACATTACCCGCTTAATTTGATTTCCTAGCCCTGATCTAGATCCTGTGCATGGGACACCGGCGCTAACGTTGTACACGTCGTTTGTGGCCGAGAGCCAAAGGAGGAGAGACCATTAGGGTGGTTGAGGTGGTGGTGGTGGTGGTGGTGAAGCGGGGGTGGTGGTGGTGTTCCATTTTGACACTGTGGCAACTGTGGGATCGCATCACACACAGATCTATTAATATTGAATCAAGCCGTGAATACGGGCGGCTCTTCCGCTGTTGTCCACCCGTGTGCGAGTGGAGGGAGATTAGATTGGAGGACGCACACCCATTGAAGTGACACAGATTGGAGGAAATTGGAGGAAACACACACACATCTAGACAGAAACCATTGCACACCGTTCACCTTGAACTATTTCTTGAGTCAGAGATGTGAACAATAGCCTACCTAGTGTGGGAATTCTTTTACATTATTTTGGTCCTCCATGGGGAGGTGGTGCCCAACACTATTTCCTTTGTTATGGTCAAGGGCTTTCCGCCGAAGGGAATAGCTGACCCACATGTGACCAGGGCCAGGCCACGCATTATGGCGCATGCATGCCATTCACTTTGCATCCATATGAAACACAAAGTGTGGCCACACAACTAAAGAGGATCTGGGGGAGGAAACGTTATGTGTTGCTGTGATGTTCTGCGTCATCCTGGTTCTCCCCCAGCCCCCGTAGTTCACAGAAGCCGCCTATACCACTCATTCATCCCCTATCACTGGAACCATCAGGTCATTTCTGTGTAATCTTTATGCCACTGAAGCCAGGATGCAAGATAACTCTTTTTGAATTCGGCTTTTATTTGAATGATGAATCCCCTTCTCGAAATCCACTCTTGATACATTTGGTGTGACACTTTGGTTTGACATACATACACACATACGGGTGTGTACAGGTTGGGTTAGGATGCTGGGGGTAAAAGACGTTCACTCAGGTGTTACCCGTGGCTTTAAATGTCTCCTCTCCCAGCTTAATTGTGGTGTTGCTGCAGTGTGTGTGCGTGTGTGTGTGTATTTATATCTTGTCCTTACCGCAGGCTAGATAGAGCAGATGCTCTAACACTAGCACCACACTAACGATATAGTCCGATGCAGATAGGAAACCAACAAACTCTTTCTCATGTGTATTGCGATCGCTGACTATCCAAAGTGAGGTGAGAAAAAACTTGACACCACAATGTCTGTGCTCAGTGAGTACAGACAGCACGGCGACATAAGGCCGCAGAAGGATCGTGGGGAACCACAAGGCTGGCCCATCGGGTCCCTGCGTCTAAACAGTTGACATCTGAAATCAGTTCTGTTCAGTTCAGACAACTTTATTTATCCCCAGAAGGGCAATTAATTTGCAGCTTACCAGTCACAACACAACTCAAAATGACAACAACAACAATTTAGATGACACACACAAACAACACACTCACAGACCAGATAAATTATATGTCAAAGCAACATACAAGCAACAACGAGCAGCAGTAGATAAAAAAAAATAACAGTCTAAAGAGTAAAAGAATGTGATGGTCATTTAAAATGACAACTGTGTGCATTTAGTAGCCTGATAGCAGAAGGAAGGAAGGACTTTGATTCGCGGTTTGTTCTGCTAAGGGGAAGATCTCTTTATTAATCCACACGTATTGGTCACACAACACACAGCGGGAAGTGGTGGCCGCCAAACACACACACGCGCATGCAGGGAGGGTGGCCCGTGGAAATTGTCCTCTGCATTTAACCCATCCTGCGGCCAGCAGGAGCAGTGGGCAGCCAACTCAACGGCGCCCGGGGACCAGCAGCTCCAGGTTGTACGTCCACAGCTTGGTCAGGGATGTGGACAGGAGAGGCGATCTTCACATGTTTTTATTTGGGGTTCTTTTTACTCCGTAAGGAGACCCCTCGGAGCACGGGGAGAACATGCAAACTCCACACAGAAAGGCCGGGAGATCACCCACCTGGGCACCCCACAGTTAATAGCGCCCCAGGCGGGAATCGATCCCAGGACCTTCTTGCTGTGAGGCAGCAGTGCAAGCACTGTGCCACCGTGCCCGATATAAGGGGCACCTTATAGCGCCGGCCTGAGTGCATTACAGTGAATTCAGTGGACAGAACATGGTCAGATTGACTGATCATTTGCTTTGCCTTCAGGGCCACCTGTTTCTCCCAAAAGGGAGAACAAGTCTCTTTGCTTGATATGGGTGACTCGGTGACGTTGCCGGCTTTTTGGGTGCTTCTGGACACTTCTCATTCTGCCTGCACTGAGCTGAGGGGAGCTGTGGGTGCCAGAGGAGGGGAAGAACTAACCCCAGCCCCCTTTTAGTTTCCCTTTCGTCTAAAACTTCTGAGGAAGGGGACAACATTTTCACTGCGGCAAACCTTGTAAAGCAGCCTTGTAAAGTTCATGGGCCTCATTTTCCACTGAACAGGAACCCAAAAAAAGGGTCTTTCACTCCCTCAAACATCTGGGTCAATCCCTTTTATAGCGGGGTAGCATTTGGCTATTATTTATGAGGCTGCGGGGGGACGCTTTTATTGATCTCATTATGTCAATGACCCTAAGGCCTACATCACGTCCCCAGTATATCAGTATATCAGTATATCAGTATATCTTGCTTCCTGCTAACAGAAAACGGTAGCGAAATGGACAACTACAGCAGAAGAGGGTTTCCTGAACCGCCTTAAGAATCAATAAAAAATCCTCCCTAAAGTACATACTATGGCATCCCATATAGTGCAAACATAGGTGTACTTACTTAGAACATAACGTTCCGGATTACTGAACCTTGAATTAGTATCGGTATAGAAGTGATTGAATACCTTCTCCAGGGGCATATATTTGCATTAAACACACTGAGAAAGCACAGATGTACACACGGGAAAACACGTTCTTTCCATGTAAAATCAAACCAAATGTCACCGGTGAACAGCAAGCAATGAAATATGGAATATACAGTGGAGCACGCTGTAGCTTGCGGTATAATGCACAAAACTGTACATCACACGTTTAAATTGCATCGCATCTCGTTCCACTTTATTCATGCTGAACCTTCCATTCAATAACTGAACAGTGTTCAATATCACCGCACGCAGTCATAAGTCGTTGTTGGGTTTCAACCTTACCTTACCTTTGGAAGCTGTGTAGAGGTGCACGTCCCTGTTTCAGCCTGTTTAAGAATGCAAGATAACTCATCCAATGACGATGGGGAAAAAAAGAAGAAGCAAATTCAAGCTCGAAAATAACCGAATGTCATCGTCCTCGTCGAAGATGAGAAACATAGACGCGCGGCCGAGAAGCCCGGGGACAGCGCTGGGTGGAACATGGGGACATGGGTCAGTGGTCCCGAGGGCTGTCCAGCGTACCCAACACATTGGTTAATTAATAACAGGGAGCGCTGCCAAATCCATGTTCCCTCGTAGTTCTCTGAGGTTAAGTCAACAATGTTGTCACTTTCTATAAAGACAGAACTGATTTGAGATGACACAAAGAAAGCAGGAGAGAGACAGACGGGGCATGGGAAGAGGATTATCTGAATAGTACACACATAGCTGTTTCATTTAAACCTTTTTCAGCATTTTATGTATATTTCGGGTTCCGGTGTGTGCTTTACTAAAAGTTTAAGGTCTCTGGAAAATGAAGAAATCACCATGAACCCAGAATGATATTGATATTGATAACGTTTAATTAGTTCAAGATTGTGAACAAGATTGTGGCGATCCCAGAGAGACAGACAGAGAGAGAGAGAGACAGAGGGACAGAGAGAGAGTGAGACAGAGAGAGAGAGAGAGTGAGACAGACAGAGGGACAGAGAGAGAGTGAGACAGACAGAGGGACAGAGAGAGGGAGAGAGACACCGAGAGAGAGTGAGAGGAAGCAATGTGGAAAGATTGCATGAGAGAGACAGAGAGAGGGAGACAGAGAGAGATTGAGACACAGAGAGAGAGAGAGTGAGACACAGAGAGAGAGAGTGAGACACACAGAGAGAGAGAGAGAGTGAGCGATGTGGAAGGATCGTATGCCGGCAGTCCCAGATTTCTCAGACGATTATGAGCTCGATCCGTCATGTGATGCAGTGGCCCTGAGGAGAACCCGTAGGCTTATGGTGACCCTCTGCTGCTGCTGCTGCCGCCGCCGCCTCCACTGCCTCATGAGCTGCTAGCAGAGATAGCGGGGCCAACGCTCACCAACGAAGAAGAGTCTGAATAACAATCGCAGACATTATACACACGAGAAGAAGAACAGTCAAAGGCTGTCCGCTGAATGTGACAAGAGGCTGGCTAAATGTCATCATACAACTGCACGACCGACGGGAACGTCAACGATAAGCTTGTCGGAGAGTGTTGCCTTAAAGTGACATGTTACGCTCGTGTGTGTGTGTGTGTGTGTGTGTGTGTGTGTGTGTGTGTGTGATGGTACAGTGTGGTGTGTTACGGCATGGTGGGTATGGTTTCATAGGGTGTGGTATGCTATGGTGTGTTAAATAGGCACAATAGCACAGCCACAAACTACTCATGCATGCTCTTTATTCATCACCGCTAATTTGATGTGAATAACATAACGACAAAAGACTCTCTCTCTCTCTCTCTCTCTCTCTCTCTCTCTCTCTCTCTCTCTCTCTCTCTCTCTCTCTCTCTCTCTCTCTCTCTCTCTCTCTCTCTCTCTCTCTCTCTCTCTCTCTCTCTCTCTCTCTCTCTCCCTCCAGGAAGGCTACCGCAGGCTTATTAAGCTTTGAGGAAGTGAACCAGCAGCCGAAAGACATATAATGTTTGAAAGACATATAAAGCGAGGAAGTATTCCCTGACTTGTCCGCTAATTGTCCGCCATAATTCAGTTTCAGTTCATAATTCGGTACCTTAATCCAGTCCAGGGACCCTGTTGTAAGAATGTTATGTTGGGGTTGTGTGTGTGTGTGTGTGTGTGTGTGTGTGTGTGTGTGTGTGTGTGTGTGTGTGTGTGTGTGCGTGCGCGCGCGTGCAGAGCTAAATATAAACCTAATCGAAATTCAGGACACCCAGTTAAGGACAGGACATTGAATTTCAGCTACAGCTAGGCCTGGCCCATGTCAGTCCACAGGTAGGCCTGGACAGCAGGGCAGGGCTGGCTGGTTGCAGGGCTCTCTGGTGATCTGACCGTTTGATAGGCAAGGAAATGTGTGAGGAAACAGCATCTGGGTGTATCCTGTTGCCTGGCAGGGATGCACATTTAATCGTATTAATTGCAATGACACTATTGGCCACCCACAATCGATTGATCATCATTTTTTAAATAGGTATTTTAAAAATACCTATGGCGGGAGAGACACTGATTGCACAAATTGAATAATTCTAATACAAAAATAGTATTTTTGTATTAGAATTATTCCATTTGAAGTGGGCATATCAACCACGTACATCTGCTCACTGCTGCTGCGTTGTGTTGATTCTGTTGAATTTCACAATTTCACTTCCTGTTTCGTTCTGCAGCTTGAGGAGAAATTCACAGTAATCGCCAACATCTCTGCATGTTCATGTATTTGACTGCACGACGTTGGTTGCATCAGAGTCGTCTTCTCGCCAAAATGAGACCACAGTGAATAATCTTTGCGCGCACACACACACGCACACACACACACACACACACACACACACAGGGGCTCAACAGAAGGCTAATGGAAGATAGCGTGGTCGTGTCAGGCACTGGAGCATATTTCCTATTTACTCAATTTGTCAGTCGATGGTTAAATGCCTGTGAGCACAATAGCGATGCAGCACACACACAAACACACAAACACAACACAAACACACACAAACGTGTCACTTTGGACACACGGTAGTTGGCTTGTCTTCACTCTTCTGCGATGTCCTCTGCATGACTGCTCCAGCTTCAGTTTCGTCGCAGGTCCCCACACCGCGCGCCTCATCGAGGAAGTTAATCCCGTGGCCGCATTGGAAAGATCCGTGTTGTCCATCGCCCTAACTGGACCCCCGTGCAACCAAATACATCGGTGCATTATTGATCTCCAATTGAAATTCCACTACAGTGATAATGTCAAAGATAATGTCAAAGGGCTATCACCCCGACTAGTTAGTGAAGGGCTATCACACTCCACCTGAGAGAGCAAGAGATACGAAATACTCAAGTCTCCACAGGGAAACTTTATAATAATAATAATAATAATAACAATAATTATAATAATAATTATAATAATACCAATGAACCCTTTTGGACCCTTTTGGATCATGGACATGAAAGGGAAGTGTGTGTGTGTGTGTGTGGGGGGGGGGGTGCCTGTGTGTGTGTGTCTGTGTGTGTGTGTGCGTGTGTGTGTGTGTGTGTGTGTGTGTGCGTGCATGCCTGTCTGTGTGTGTGTGTGTGTGTGTCTGTGTGTGCGTGCATGCCTGTCTGTGTGTGTGTGTGTGTGTGTGTGTGTGCGTGTGTGTGTGCGCGCGCAACTCCAGCCGTGTGTTCCGTCGCTTGTTGGCTTTTTCGTTGGTAAAATATTGGCTTACACCACTTGCGAGATTGGCACCTGTAGCACAAAGAAACATGAGCTTGATCACCTGACCCCATCATGTGGTGTGTGGCGTGTGATGTGTGCGTGTGTGTGTGTGCGCATGCGTGTGTGTGTGTGTGTGTGTGTGTGGCCGGCGCAGAGGGCTTAAACCCCACCTCCCCCCCTGCCACCACCACCTCCACCACCACCAGCAGCAGATAAACTTCAAGGGGACACAGCTGCAACAGGGCAGATAACAGCGAACACCGACAGGTTATGATGAGAAGACAAGATGGTGGGGGGAGGGGGGACGGGGGGGGACGGGGGGGGGGGGGTGGAGAGAGAGAAAGTAGCCAACAACTGAGCCATTTTAACCCTTTCTTCAACTGTGTTAGTGTAGATATTTGCTGTGTTTGTCTCACCCATCTCCCCTCCCCTCCCCTCCCCTCCCGGCAGCAGTGCAGAGGAGCCGAGGGCCACGAAGGCAAACAGAGCCGGCCGGGTTCACGGGCCCTTCTGTCAACAGATGTTCATATGATCCTCGGTGGACATGGAAGACTGCTGGACGGGGAGAGAGGGGAAGAAGGGGAGGAAGGGGAGGAAGGGGGAGGCCTGGGGGTACGAAAGAGCTCCACACCCTCCCTCTCGTTCTCTCTCCCTCTCTGTCTCTCTCTCTCTCTCTCTCTGGGTATGCAGAACAGTATGCAGCTTTGTTCCCATGTGTTGGGTCCTGCCCGATCGCCGTCAGGTATCAGCTTGAGACGCGCGGTCCACATCCACGTCGAACCGATAACGTTACACAACGCAACGCAACGCACACACACACACACACGCGCGCAAACACACAGAAATCGACAAATTATACCTTGGTCTCAATGGGTTCCCCTGGGTAAATAAAGGTTAAATAAAACACACACACACACACACACACACACCTACATGTACGCAAAATGGCTGCATGTACAGTATATCTATATGGAAGATTGTATGGTTCGATTGTTCTTCTCAGCCTCACCTTGCAAGTCACTGCGGATGAAGGCGAAATGACAAAATGTAAACAAGCAATAATAAGGAAAAGAAAAATGACGACGCGCGCTTCCTTCTTTTGTCGAGTGCCGGACGTGGTCACTTCCCAAAATACATCTTCCAAGAGGACCTACTCTTCTCAAGGTGATGAGCGAATGGAATGAATTGCTCATGAAAGAAATAAATAAAACCAATATACTCCCAATGTGCTGTGAGCGTGGCTACAATTACTCAACTGATAAAATTACCCTAACAACACACTAGGGTACATGGGCGGGTGCAGGGGCCCCGGTGCCCCGGTAACACTGAGCCTGTGGCCCCCGAATGAAGGAGTCTACAATAATGATTATTTATTTATTGCAAAGCTAACAGGAATGTGTTTTATTTAGTTTTCATTATTGCAATTTGATTAAAAAACAAACTAGTTTTTTTTTATTCTCATTTTGATTCGCATTACAAAAGGCAGTTCTGTTTCTATGGCGGACGATAATCGACTATCAAGATACAACCGGATGCTGTGAGGGTTTAAGCTGTTGCATAACAAGCATAACATTCTCCTCGATGAAATCAACTGAAAAGAATCTTTGGAGGCAAAATGTCGGCCTCGTCAAATGAACTACAAGTGAACCAGGACGTGGCGCCCTTCACTGAACAAAGACCACCAGGAAGTCGGTATTGTCGGACGATTGCATTGTACTTGAACAATGTTTTTCTTTACTATGACGACCGGGGAGGACATTAACGGTAAATTTTGTTAACGATTAAATCCTGAAAAAAGAATCAGCAGAATCTCTAATCACACCACGAGTACTCTCAAGCACGTGTTGTCAGATGAATCAGAAATTAATTTACTTTCAGACACACAGGGGTTGGTTTTTTTTGTCCAAACTTTACTCAATTTGGTGAGTTTACAAAATGTGCAAAGAGTGGTACAGCAAAAATGAAATCAAAGCACTATAACAATGGTGGACAAATTACCTGTTAAAGGGCCGCCTCAGCATTAAAAATATATTCATAATCATCTAATCATCTAGTTGCATGTTAACTATTCATGGGACTTAATAGTCTTCAAGGAAAGGTTTTGGGGTAAAACCAAAAGAATATTTCCTCCAAGGACCTGAAGTTAATACAAGCCAATTGTCAATAAGCTTGTCTAAGAGACAGGATAAGTGCTTTTTGTTAAAATCAGTGCTTGGACACCACCCAGTTAACCCCAATACAGTATTAAAGCACAGTTAAGTCCACCAGAAGAATAACGACCCAACAGAAAATAAATAAAACTGATCTTCTGGCGATTAATGTTTTAACGTTTAAGACAAAAAAAAGTTTTCAAACTCAACTCTGCATTCCATTGTAGATGAATATGAAACAGCCGATCGTAACTTGACCTCTAGTCTCGCTAGCTTGGTCTAAAAACACACACGCTGTTGACCTGCCGGTAATATGAGCATCTGACTGCCATGAATTGTGTGGATATTTGCCCGTGTTGTGTTGTGTTGTGTTGTGTTGAATGCACAGATCTAGATGCATCAAGTTTTATTGGGTGGATTTCCAATACATTGAAATACGCGACACATAAAATCGGCTATATCATACCAAAAATAATTTCCACTATTGTTGCGTAACAAATTGATCTGATTTTTATTTATTTTTTTACACAGTGTGTTTAGTCCAATCGTGAAGTGAACAAATTCATCCTTGCATCAATTTTTCCTAGATCATGTCAGCCATTCAGTTCCTTAAAAAAGATGACATTGTTTACCTACATATAAAAAAAAAACCCAAAAAAACCATCTCTCTCTCTCTCTCACACACACACACACACACACACACACACACACACACACACACACACACACACACACACCACACACACACACACACCACACACACACACACACACACACACACACACACACACAAAATTGTCATTGAAAGTCCCAGCCGTAGTGTATAAATAAAGTCCTGGAAGCGTCATTCTGCATGGAGGAGGAGGAGGAGGAGGAGGCGGCGGCGGCCCCTGGGACGGGGTCTGGGTTCGCGAGGACGTTGCGCTACTCCATGATGGCCCGGTATACCATGGGCTCGATGTAGTCCTCGCGGTAGCGGGAGTTGATGACTCGCTGCCGCTTGGACGTCTGCTTCACCTCCTTCTCCGTGAAGATCTTGAAGCGCATGTCCGACGCCACCGACTGGGGGAGAGGCGGGGAAAAGCACACGTTAAAAAAAATAAATAAATAAATAAGTTGTTTATTTTTGATTCGGTCATTTCATCACGTTTGGATATTCTGCCGTAGTGCGAGAGAGCACCGCCTCATGCGTGTGAAGAAGACACAATTGCGACAACGTCCGTTTCGGCGGGAAAACGAGCGCAGAAACATCAAACCGCTGACGTCAAAATGTTCTTTTCCCGAAATGTTGGAGGTGATTTTTGCGGTGTTCACACAATCAATTTGTACATTTTTAATTGATTGATTTTAAAAATAATAATAAACTAGCAGAACGGAACAAAGTCGTTAATAATTCATCTTTCGTGACCTGTTGACCTCGCGTGTTGCCAGTGCCATGTGTACATTCACCGGTTCAATAAACTAGTCACGCCAACAGCCACAACTTCCTGTGTTCATCTTGGAAGGCCAAGATAAAAGTTATGTCAATTTCAAAAAAGGGGACTGAAACAGAGACACTAGCTGAACATGAACAGAACAGAGACACGGAACGAACAGAACAGGAGGACACGGAACATTGCTAGCAGGAGACACAGAACATGCTAGACGGAGACACAGAACATGCTAGCAGGAGACGCGGCGTACCAGACGGGACTTCACTCGTTTGGGCAGGTCCTCGTCCAGACTGTAGATGTCCTCCCGCTTCACCGACATCTGGGAACCGTCCTCAAACTCCCACCTGAGAGAGAGAGAGAAGACAGAAGAGACAGAGAGACAGACAGAAGAGAGAGACTAAGGAAGAGAGAGAGAGAGAGAGAACACGCGCCAAGAAACACCTTTGGGTTTTATTTTAATAACCAAGTCGTGTCACAGCCTTTAAATGGATCCCCGAGGGTCAACTTCACTGGGTTGCAGGACGAGGAGTGGCCTTGGGAAGTGGCTGTGCAGCGTTAGACAAGTGATGGTCTTAGCAAATCACTGACATTGACACAAAGTTACTGGGCCCACTGATAAAGACTGACTATGGGAACAAAAGGGTTTTCTGACGCGCGCAGTTTGTTATTCTCATTGATCGTATGATTTAATTTGTTATTGTATTATAGGCTAATAGTAGCCTGGAAATCCAGACCCACATCTAGAATGCTGTAGGTCTGGTAATGAGTAATGAAAATGGCCAACTCGAGGGCGGCACCAAGCATGCATTTGAAATATCACCGCACCCAATTGGATAACACTTGACGGACCAATCAGAAGAATACACGGGGTGACGTATCCCAGAGGACGGAAAACCCAAACCAGTTCATTGTTGGAGAATAGTTTGACCAGAGAGACGGAAAATTAGCCTAATGGAAATCACCACGGGATGACTACACTTGGGCAACGCAACGTGTAACCTGTGTAATATTCTGAGCCAAGGAATATTGAAATAAGAGATGCAACCGAGTGTGGTTTATGGGATGTTTAATAGAATCTGCGCGATCGGTAACCGGCATGGGCGTAGAAATTTAGTGGGGACGCTGGGGACATGTCCCCACCAATTAACGGAAGCACCCCCCCATCAGGCCGCGAATTAACGGAGCAACCCCCCCCCATCAGAACCGCGAATTAACGGAGCACCCCCCCCCCATCAGAACTGCAAATGAACGGAGCACCCCCCCATAACATGTTTTCAAAGTCATTAGAACTGTAATGGTTTTATTAAGTACTCGTATCGGTATTCGGTATCGGCAAGTACCCAAATGTAAGTACTTGTACTCGGTCTGAAAAAAAGTGGTATCGGTGCATCCCTAGTTTGTACAGATACTCAGTCAACATTTTCGACAGCCATCTTGCAATGTTTACTGACTGATTCCGGACTGATTCCGTTGCAGCGCTGACGTCATCTGTTTAGCCCGCCTCTGGCCCGCCTATATCAGATACACCGATGTGATTGGTTGATGTTCGGAACAACAGGAATAGCTAATGAGCATGTTACTCATTACCAGAGTACTCGCTGAGCAAATTCACGAGAACTCTGGATTTCCAGGGTAGGCTAATAGCCAAATTGTTGTTATTGCTGTATGACAATACAAGTGTTTATGCAAATTCATCCCTGTGTGTGTGTGACTCAATATTGTTATTCATCTTCAGGCGTTCATAAAGGTCTTTCTGATACCCGGGTCCATATTTGTTAATATGTTAAACCATATTAACAGCGAACCAGGGTTACACCAATGTTGAGACATTCAAGCCAACCAAACGTGGAAGGAGGATTAGCTTGGTCTAGGTTAGACAGCGGGACCAACCAATCAGGGCGCCCCGGTTAGGAGGACCCACCAAGTGTCCGTCAGTTTAGGCGGGAACAGCCAATCAGGAGGACAGCATACCTGGTACATGGGCATGGAGTGCGTGGCGACAAACTTGGCGCCGTAGATCAGCCCGTCGGTCCAGCGCACCTGGACCACGTCCCCCTTGTTCGGGGGTCCGAAGCGGAGGCAGTCCCGGTTCTGGAGAACGAACGAACACACACACACACAGACACACAGACACACAGACACCATAGTCAGCATACGCTACACATGACATAAGATCTGACCAATCATATCAGTGCATGCGGTGTATAAACACTTCAGTTTCCCAGGGGAAGCCCATCTACATTATAACGTTAATAACACTTTGTCTGCCCAGTAATTCCCAGGCTTGCTTTGCCGTTTAAATATTTCAAATTACCGTTACTGACCTACTAACACAATGCAAGCAGTAATTCTGCTTCCCCTCGAGTCATGTAGCGGACACTTTGAGCCAAAGCGACTTGGAATCGTGAATCATGAATTGTAAATACATGAGCAGGCCAATGAGCAGGCAGGGGGCGGAGTCTGCCTACAGGTACATTGTGGAAGTCCGAACCCACAGCCAGGGTCCCCACACCTTCTTAAACACAACAAGTTCAAGGACCTTCTAAGCAGATTCCCCTCAATCTCAGGGCATAGTTTGGGACAACTAACAAAAAAAGAACAACTTCAGTTTCTATTCCTGCACAAAATACATAAATTTAAGCAATTGCATTCAATCACCCATCTCTATTTAGGTCTATTTTCAAGGCTTTGGTTTTTGGCTCAAAGTCACAAATGTTCACAAAGAATTGCACGGACCTGTGGGAACCCTTGATAAAAATGTTGCCTCTACCTCTACCCCTCCAACCCCACCCACACCACCCCCACACCCCCCACATTGTACCTGGATGTCCTCGGGGAAGAGGTTGTCGCTGTAGGAGCCGTCGTCGAACACCACCTCGTAGAAGGTGGCGCTGGTGAGCTCCTTCACCTCGCTGTGATAGTAGCGGCAGTTCCTGTACTTGCAGATCACCCTCTGGCCCGGCGTCAGCTCCCGCATGGATGCCTTATTCCGCTGGGGGGGGGGGGGGATGGAGGGGAGAGACGGGGGATGAAGATGGTAGAGGGAGAGGGGGAGGAAGATGGCGGAGAGAAAGGGGGATAGGGGGAGGAAGAGGGGATGGATGGATGGAGGGGGGAGAGGGGGAGGAGGATGGCGGAGGGACAGGGGTGAGAGGGATAGGGGAGAGGGGGAGATGAAGGGGGATTAGGGGGAGAAGAGGGCAGTGGATGGAGGGGGGATAAGGGGATGGGTGAGGTAGAGGATGGAAGGGGGAGGCAGATGGAGGGGGGGGGAAGGATGGAGGGGGGGACAACGCAAGGTACACAGTGAGCAGGGGTGGCGGGAGCACTTGACAAATCACAGTCGATCCACAGTGCTCGTAAAGTAAGGAACACAGAGAAGTGGACCATAAAAGTGAGATAAGGACACTTTTTAGGACGATATTTATCGACCGTCTGCCGGTGGGCGGCAGTAGCTCAGGAGGTTAGAGTGGTTGTCTGGCAACAGGAAGGTTGCTGGTTCGATTCCGAGGCTCCGCCTAGCCAAGTGTTTAGGTGTCCCTGAGCAAGACACCACCGAACCCTAACTGCTCCTGACGTCGCTGGTGCTGGCTCGGGTGTAATGAATGGTGAATGTGAGGCGATAACTGTAAAGCGATTTGGAGTAAAATTGCTGCATATAATGCAAATCCATTTAGCCAGTTGGCATTCGTTCCCACGATACCGGATTGAAGTTATTCATCTGAACGAAAGAAGTGGACATGAACATACAATCAAATCATAAAGCAAAGATTGCCTACTGGTTGTGCAGGACGGGGCTGGCTGGTTAAGGACATTAAAACGGATTGATTTTCATTGAGTGTTTCTGCGCCTTGGACATAAAATTCTGTCTCAGCACGTTTCCAGCTGCCGGGGTCTTCTTCGATTGGGGACTTGAGGAGAAGAAGTGAAAGTAAAGAAAATGGCACCCGGCTGGCGCGCTCAGGTTGGTTGGTTTGGGAGCGAGAGTCCCCGGCTTCTACCACTACCACAGCTTGGCAAGGGAACTGTTGTGACAGGTAGTGGGGGGAGGGTGGAATGGTCGGCTGGTCATTGCCAATACCAGCAGCCCAGCCATCCATTTGATGCTTGAGAGTGTGTGTGTGTGTGTGTGTGTGTGTGTGTGTGTAAGGGAAGAAATGGAAACACCACAGGAACACACACACTTACTATTTATTAGGTACAGTCTCACTAATTGTTTAGAGTTGACTCATTAAGAAATCTTTAATCTTGACTCTTTAAAACTAACGGACACGACTCACAACTTGTGATGAATGAGGGCAAAACAAATCTAAAGTGAATTTTCTGTTACTTCTAAAGTCGAGTTTGGAAGACAAACCATATTCAACATTGGCAATGTATAGAAAAAACAGGATCTCTCCGTTGGTAGTTAATAAAAATGTTTTAAAAGGGGAAGCGATTTTGCCCACATGTGTGTGCGTGACAAGGTGAGCACTCTAGTGTCACACCTCACGTCACATGTTCCGTTGGACATGAAACGAAAAAAAAAAAAACCCCAGAAAAATAAAACGCTTTCGGGATTTCCACGAAACTACTAAACAGAAGAAAGGAAAAACCCACATCCAGGTTGGTGGTGGTTTCAAAGAGGAAAGTCCGAGTGGCATTTGGGTGAAATGGACTGTATTCATATTTTCAGACCTGTGGCAACTCAAAGAGCTTCACAATATGGCCTCGTGTTCACACGTTCATACCACACGTTCATACACACGTTCATACACACGTTCACCCGTTCATACACACGTTCATACACGACGGTGGTGTCAGCCATGCAAAGGCAACCGCCAGTTGGTCGGGAGCAGTTAGGGTTCGGCGTCTTTCTCAGCGACACAGAAACCGTGGATCGAACCAGCAACCTCCCGTTTCCAGACAACCGCCCTCCGTTCTGAGCCACTGCAGTTTTCGGTACCTTACTTGGGTGTACACACATTTTTCTACAAATTAATTACGACAAAAGGGTGCAATAAGTCATAGAGAACCAAGAGAAATTAACGTATTGGTGTTTGTCAGAGTATTGTTTTCGAAAGATCTTGATCTCTTGTACAAGATGCGCTGATAACGTCATTTCAACATGTCGGCGGTGCTGTTTGACGCCTGCGCCACTTTCTAAACTACTTTTATGTGAAACAAAGTAAACAATACAATTCCTCGCATCTCGATGACTTATTGCAGGTTTCGACTCGGAGACGGAGGGCAGCTCTGGCTCCAACTACTCCGCTGGGTTAAAGGGGCCCTATTAGGCTATCGGTTTACCAGTTGGTACAGTCCACAGGGTAAGGCTGGTAGTCTGATCTAGTCAGCATACATTGACCCTCCCACTTGTGATGCCACTTTGTCACAATGGCTAAAATAGTCACATGACAATTCTGAAATGGCTTGTGATGGCTAATCATGCTCACAACCTGCTGTGGAATAGGGCCCCCTTTAACAATTTAACAGGACTGAGCATTCGACAACCAGTGGCCCCGCGTGC
>PIJE02000779.1:113039-147905 GCA_002895965.2 Coryphaenoides rupestris | reverse complement strand
TTGTCAGCACAAGTTTGTGAACTATGATGCGCTGATAACGTCATTTCAACATGTCGGCGGTGCTGTTTGACGCCTGCGCCACTTTCTAAACTACTTTTATGTGAAACAAAGTAAACAATACAATTCCTCGCATCTCGATGACTTATCGCAGGTTTCGACTCGGAGACGGAGGGCAGCTCTGGCTCCAACTACTCCGCTGGGTTAAAGGGGCCCTATTAGGCTATCGGTTTACCAGTTGGTACAGTCCACAGGGTAAGGCTGGTAGTCTGATCTAGTCAGATACATTGACCCTCCCACTTGTGATGCCACTTTGTCACAATGGCTAAAATAGTCGCATGACAATTCTGAAACGGCTTGTGATGGCTAATCATGCTCACAACCTGCTGGTGGAATAGGGCCCCTTTAACATTTAACAGGACTGAGCATTCGACAACCAGTGGCCCCGCCCTGGTTGGCGGGCAGCGTGCCAGCATCCGTCGCCACGGTTACCTCTGGGATGACGGCGCCGGGCGACACACACACACACACACACACACACACACACACACACACACACACACACACACACACACACACACACACACACTAGATAAAATGGCGATTAAAGTTTACTAAATCAACACTATATCCACCTCCAATAAGAGATGACCTTGACGCAAAGCCCCTATCAAAATCAGCGCAAATATGAGCGCCAATATTAACTGTGATAATATTGATCTTGGCCAATGTCGAAACTGCGAGGGTCAAAGTTTCATTGTGGAGATATTCTCCTGAAGAAAACTAGTTTTTGTGCGAGTGGATGGAGCTCTTTTATTCAATGAGTTTCTACAGTGGCCAGTCTGTGTTGATTTGAAACCTTTATAAACACTACTAGTCTACTCGTGCTGGTCCAAGTTTGTGTTTGCCAATTAGACGCCTACAGAACCCCGCCTCCAGCAACGGTAGCGTTTGGTGGAAACGCCACAGTTGACCCGGATTTGTGCTCGTCTGCCGTCAGACTTTATATATAGGAATCTAAAAAGTCTGATGTGACAAACTCACCTCCATGATGGCGCCGGCTTCACAGCGGGTGCACAGCCAGTGATCTAGCTCCGCCTCCTCTCCCAAGACACCGTAGCAACCTGGGCAGTGAGGAAACAGGAAGGAAACTCTTGGGTCACTCCCCACTCCATTGGATCCCACTCCAGACAATTCCATTGGCTCATAATTCCAGCTCTCCTTTTTTGGCAACAGGTCGGCGTAGGGTAAAATGTCCGTACGATGCCAGCCATCTGATCCATAATGGATTACCACTTGTGCACATTGTGGTTAACTGATGCTACTGTGTGAGTGGTAGTGTGTGTGTGTGTGTGTGCGTGTGTGTGTGTGTGACGAAGGCTTAACACATGACTGGGTGATTGGACGCTGGAGGGCAAAGCGAAAGGGACATCAATAACCCGGCTACATGTCTAGTGGCCACCACTCAGCACCAACCCCACACCAGCGCCGTCACACAACTTCAGGGGTCAAGCAGAACGCGCTGACCCCAAAAGCCAAACACGCTCACTGTAAAAAAAATGTTTTACCCAAGGACGGAGGTGAAAGAACTAACAGATGCTGCATAGTTTTTTGCCATCTCAGTACAGGAGAGTGTGGTTCCCTGAGTTCCTGTACACTCCAGTCCAGTTGTTGTTGTTGGTCATGTAGTACAAACCTAAAAATGTTATCTTCTACATTCTCTGTGTCCACCTGATCAGAGAGCGAGGTGTCTGTCTCTCTCTCTCTGTCCCTGTCCCCCCCCTTCTCTGTCTGTCTGTGTGTGTGTGTGTGTGTGTGTGTGTGTGTGTGTGTGTGTGTGTGTGTGTGTGTGTGTGTGTGTGTGTGTGTGTGTGTCTGTCTGTCTGTCTGTGTCTTACTGGCGTGCACACGGACGCAGCAGCGGGCGCAGCTGAGCAGCCGGCTGGCCCCGTCCAGGGAGATGTGGGGGTTGGACAGCTGGCCCTGCGACCGGCCCTCGGCGCTCTTGCCCGCGTGCGTGTCGAAGCACACCTCGGGGATGATGGGCTTGGACCACTGCCTCCCCTTGCGCCGGGACACCGGGCCCAGCGCCGAGCTGTCCCCGTTGGACTCCGTCTGCGGACCGAGACAAGGAGGAGCGTGGGTAAACGGTGTCGTAGCAGCATACACCTTTAAGAATGGATGTGTGCCATCACTTCCTGTGTGGTGCTGGAGGGTGCTAGCATAGTTAATTAGCGTCAAGCGTACAACCAGTGAGACACTGGCCTGAAACTGCAAGACTGGCATCAATAAAAAGGCAACCGATTGGACAACCGATCATTTCAAATCAGGAATTAGTCAAAAAAGCATTTTGCGCCTTTTCTTTTACGTTTTCATTGTGAATTCTTATGATATAATTTTTTTTAAGGTAATAATTAAGTGGTGTCGTTTTAGTGATCGTAATCATTTACCTACAGACATCCCAGCAACAACTAAACAAGTCACATAATAAAAAAAAATTATACAAAAAAAAAGACATCAAATCAAATAAAAGCGATGCGGTGCGCCACCTGGTGGTGGGTGTGGAACAGCAGGCAGATGGAGCAGTAGGGGGCTTGGCGGCCCATGCGCCGGTTGTACTCCCGCTCAGCCTCGGGGTTGCAGGGTCCGCTCTGCCACAGCTGGCTCAGGGGCCTGGCCCACGCCTCCTTCTCCTCCCGCTCAAAGAGCTCGTCATCCACCAACATCTCTGGGGGGGTGGAGGGTGGAGGGGAGGTCATCAATTGTATTCAAATCATTGTATTCCATAATTCTGAGCAACGAGGAACAGCAGAAAAAGAAATGTTTGTATTGTTTTTCAGACAAAATCTCATGTCAAAACTATTTTCAGATGGTAGAGTCCATGTGTGACTCACCGTCCTCAAAGAAGATGTCTCTGAGCAGAGGATGATGTCTGGGCAGCTTAGGCAGGACGTCCTTCTTCTGCTGCTGCTGCTGCTTTGAGGCTACAGTTTTGCAGTAGGACTTGTCTGACCCCTGGTGGTCAAAGAGAGGCACCGCAACGGGAATACATTGAGCAATAATCATTTGGATTTGCACAGCAAGTAAACAAATCTGAACGGAGGAGGAGGATAAGTAAAAACAGACTCCTAGCGCCCTTTTGTAGTCCCCCCCCACTTGGCGGGAACTTGTGGAACAAAATATTACCAACTTGGGAATCTTTCTCGCCTCACAATTCGCCTTTATGAGTCTTCACTACAAGAAGAGGTTCAAGGGAGTCAGTCCGCCCATGTTGTCTGACTATAACGCACGGCTACTCTCGCCGCACGGGAAGCCAAACCTATATGTACTTCTCTCCTTGCATGCAGAACTAAATAGAACAAAAGTTGTATTTTAAACAACAAAAGTTGCGGATCACGTGACATCAGCATAACATGTGATGATGCTATGCTGAGCCATTGCTCTGCGCTGGCTGGCTGGCGGACATTATTGGACAGAAGTATTTTTTACAAGCCTCGGGTTAATACTTGCATATGTAGGCTGTGCCTTTAAGGAAACCGAGATAAATAAATAGACAAAGAATTCAGGAGAAAAACAAACAAGACACTGATGAGGACGTTAACAAAGTTCCAGCCCCTGCCGTCGGGTTCAACCAACAACCGACAGATACAAAGACTCCTTCATGCCCTCAGCCATTTCACTGCTAAACAAAAAGGAATAAAGGGTAATATCAGCTTTATCACAGAGCGGCAGGGGTAAACGTGGCTTCACGGAAGCATGTACGCGCTACACATACATGTACACGGAGCACTTTATACTTTGATGGTTTTATATTTACACATACTGCTTCACAGTGTATTTAATTGCACGTTATATTTTAATATTTTAATTAATTGGCTGTCTTGATGTTGTACTGTGCTTAACTGTTTTTATGTGTGTGTTTCCGTGACTTACGTGTCTTGATCTTGTTGTTTTTACGATTGCTGCACAACCAATTGCCCCTTTGGGGACAAATAAAGTTCTACTTGACAAACAGCAGGAGGGGAAACCGAGACGGGCGATCGTGTTGGGGCAATAGAGAGAGCCACGGGCGATCACCTTGCTGCTGCTGCTGCTGCTGCTGCTGCTGCTGCTGCTGTGGTGGTGCCTGTGGGTGGAGGTGGTGGTGGGGATGGGAGGGGAGGGGTCCTGCTTCTGGAAGACCATGTCACTGTCCAGGAGTGACACGTGGTTGTTCTGCCGACAGCACAGTGTCACGTCAGCGGCGCTTATTATTAAGGTACAGTAACTTCATTAGAAAGACCCAGAATGAGAGGGTGGGTGGGGGGGGGGGGGACCTGTTGCCTGGTTAGCCAAGACACATAATAGCATGTAGCGCAGGGGAAGCCTCGAGGATGCAAGAGCGGGCCGATGGATGCAAATCGACGGGGACACGGGCAGCAGCAACAGCATGGTCATCGTCTAGCAGAGGGCCCTGTTGTCACCACCTGGTGGTGATGGTTAGCCATTACAAGTGTTTCAAAATTCTCATGTGACTAAAGTTGATGAAGGGACATCATCATGCGTGGGTGTGTCCAGTCCACCCAGATGTATGATGGATACATCCGCCTACGCAGGCTGGTACGGTCCATTGGGTAGGTTGGTGGTCTGATCAAGCTAGCATACATCTCTAGCGTCTAACTGCACATAATTGGACGTCTCCATGCAAAATGTGACTCAGTGAAGAAGTGTGTTCTAGAAGATGAACTGGACATGATGATGACAATGACCAATAGGCAGAAGCCATGCAGCAGCATGCGTAGCGGCAGCGTTGTAGCACGGAATAAGTAATAAGTAATGATACATTCATAAAGCATATACGTCCATTTGAACCATGGAAAAGCAGTCGGCACATATAGCACATGCATTGCATCATTGTGTTTCTTTTTTAAATTAAAGGACAATCAAACATTACAATTTGAGCTGATAAATATATTTAACATTCCATGAAATCAGGAATAAAGTCGTTGGTGTATGTAAAAATGCCATCCATGCTGTGAAGTCACGTTTTCCTATTTGGTTTGTTAAAAAAAGAAAATAGCGCTTCTGGGGGTGAGGAGTAGAAGATCATGTGACCTTCTCCGTAAGCGTGCTCAGGAAGCGGTGACCCACCTTGCGCTTGTGGTTCTTCGACGCCTCGTTCTCCGGCTTCCTCTTCTCCCCGGACGTGGACGAAGTCTGCTCCACTTTGATGACCTGGACCCTGGGCTCTGGCTCTGGCCATTCCTCCACCTCTTCTTCTTCTTCCTCCTCCTCCTCCTCTTCTTCTTCACCTTCCTCCTCCTCCTCTTCCTCCTCCTCTTCTTCTTTTTGTCCTCGTCTTCCTCCAGCTTGGCGGCCTGACCCGGTGCGGGGTCGGTCTGGCAGGGCGGTAAGCAGGCCTTGACCTGGAGGTGCTGTGGTTTGTGCTCTTTGGCGTAGCTGTGCACCTGGATCTGCGTGGGGGGGGGAGGAGGAGGAGGAGGAGGCTGCTGCTGCTGCTGCCTCCGCCTCTCCAGGGAGCAGCTGTGCACATGCAGCACGTCTTTGGTGCTCAGCGTCTTGTGGAAGAGCAGGCTGGCCACACCCATCTTGCGGTTCGGGGGCTGTGTTGCTGCCCCACCGCCGCCCCAGGTGGAGTCTAGCTGACCGTTGATGTTGTGGTGGTGGTTATGGTGGTGGGGGTGTTGGTGGTGGTGGCCGGCCTGGGAGGAGATGGCGGGCGCCCGCGTCTTGGAGTAGTGAGGGGGCCGCCCCGTGTCCCGTCGGAACGGGTCGATCAGCATCAGCTTGGTGGGCGTGACCACCAACCTCGGTGGCCCTGTGGGACGCAGAGGACCGGGTTGAACGCGAAGCATTGTTTTGATGGAGAAGAAAATCCATTCAATTCATTTTATTTCGATAAATTTTCGGGAAATTAAAAACCTGTTGTGAAGACTATGATTTGTGAGGCAACTTATTGATTTAACAGAGTTTAGAGCAATAATGTAATTAGGCGTATTAGCTCAAATGTGGGTGAACATTCATTTTCTCTTCCACTCTCTTACCTTTGTGTCTCTTGCAGTCTGGGGATGCGTAGCGGGGGGGCAGCAGACTGGGTCTGGGCCGCTTCCCGTACTGCTGCTCCTCATCATCATCGTCATCGTTGCCATCCTCCTCCTCCTCCTCCTCTTTGGGGATAACGTTGTCAGGCACCTCGAGGCAAACCCTGTGTCTCTTGGACTCGATCCTCTGTGTGGGGCTGGGGGAGGTCAGACAGGAAGTTTTCTCAACTGTTCTTTGACAGATTTGCCATTTAAACACCCTTTCCTGTGCCCACCAGTCAAACAGTGGGTGAGTTTTGCTTCCAAGCATGTACCGCCCTTCATAGTTAAATACATATACATATCGCTAAGTTGGTGTGCAATATAAAGGAACATATGAAGATAACGTAAATATATCGCAAGCCATCTTTATCACCAAAACGACAACATGAATGTGTGTGCGTGTGTGTTTGTGTCCCCTGAAGGCACCGCACCACACCTCTTTCTCTCCCCCTCCTCGGCGCAGCACTCCTGGGAGGAGGCGGCGGCACTGGTGGTGACCACATCACACCCCTCCCCCAGGAACTCCTGGGCCTCGGGGGTGGGCCGTGAGTGGTTGATGGGCGCGTGGTCCCGCCCCGCCAGCCACCGCTCGTAGCGCTCCGGCTGGAACTTCTTCACAAACACGTCCATGGAGATCTTCACCATGTCTTTGCGGCATGTGCACTGAAGAAGAAGAACAACATACATTATTTATTTATTTACATGCACACAGATTATTAAATGGACTGCATTTATATATTGCGCTGTTCAGACCTGCCGTCACTCAACGCAATTTACAATGAATCGCCTCACATTCACCCATTCATACGCACACATTCATACACCGACGGCGGTGTCGGCCATGCAAGGTGCCGGCCATCTCTGTGGGGGCAGTTAGGATGGCGTCTTGCTCAGGGACACCTTGGCACTCGGGTAGGAGCAGCGGCAACAGCAGCCGTCCTGTTGCCAGACAACGCACCCTACCCTCCTGAGCCCCCGCCACCCTTGTCGCTACTCTGAATGTTATTGATTTATTTTGGGGTTGTTATGTAGCGCTTGGTTGTCTGTTCCCAGCCTCACTTCAGGTTAATTACTGTTACACAGAATTTTTATAATGACAACTAGCAATGTCTACAGAAGCTCACAGACGACAATACAAAAAAAAAGTACATTGAATGAATGTGGAAACTTCTATTATTGCACAAAATGTGAAACTTCTATTTTTGCACAAAATATATAAATTCAAGCCCTCTCAATGTCTATTTTGAAGGCCTTGATTCTTTCCCCCCCTCAAATGTACAAACTTTCAAGGACTTCAAGGACCCATGGGAAGTTGGGACCCCTGGGTTGTGGTCGGTCGGGCGTGGGGGGGACAATCATCCAACATGGCTACTCACCAGGATGGCTTGCTTGCCGTACTCAATCCACCGCTGTGTGGCAAAGTTAGTGGACTCGGCACAGTTGTATCCGTGGTTGAAGCCGGCGTGGTAGGAGTAGGGGAAGGTCACCATGAACTCACCCTCCTGCTGGGTCATCTAAAAATAAACATCAAAATCAATCACCACAACAAGCAAAAAAAAAAAAGGGGGGGTATGGTTTGGACGCCCCCAGAGAGGTGTCCTGGTAAGCAAGTGCGGAATGAAGCACATGTGGACAATAAAGTATCGACATAACAGTCCAGCCATCCATCACAAGGAAATACCTTCTGAAAGGGGATGCCGTACTTCTTCAATATCGAGGGCGAGATTAGCGTCATTTTGTGTCTCAGGAAGGCCTCGCAATTTTGGGCACTGCCAGGAAAAAAACCTTGAAAATGAAAGCACATTCATAATCGATCATCATCATAGCCATCTAGGGGACACAGATGACAAAGTGGCTGTCCTGGTCGCCCGCCACCACAAAGCACATGAAAGAGAAGAGGTCTCCTACCCTGGGCCAAACGTTCCATCCTCTTGCCATGCTCTGGGGAAACACAGTACCTGTGGGGACACATGAACAACAGTGTTGTTTGCGTCGGCATAGAAACCACATCCTTTATGAAAACTATCCACTCACTGAGCATCATGAAGCATCACTGGGCATTGGATGTGCCACTGCAAGTGAATTCAGTGACATGTTGCAATAATCTTAATATTATGTGCAATACTACTTCACCATTATTATTAGCCTTCAATATTACCTTTCATCATCATGTGCAATATTCCTCATGTGCAATACTACTTTCTCACTACTACTTCTCAATACCATTGCAAACTTGTTTTGTTCACTGAATATAGTACCTATATTTTACCTTAGGCTTATTCACTGTAAATTTGTACATTTATTATTCTATTGTTTATTATTCTATTGCTATGCTTAGGTTGTTGATATTTTGAGCAACCTCTGGGTGGTGTCGGAGTGGACGGATGCCCCAGAAGGCCCAGAAGGCGTGACTTTACCAGGACTTGGGCTTTCCAAAGTGCAGGTAGTTGATGCTGTACAGGTCCATGTCCTCGGTGTGCCAGGCGAAGGTGGTCTTCCACATTCCGAAGTACAGGTAGGGCGTGTTGACGCCCTCGATGGTGATGCCACTTTCGTGCTCCACCGTGTCCAGTACCGTGTTGAGGCGGCAGATGTTCCACTCCTTCACGTCCTGGAGGAGAGAGACCGGGAACATCACGGATGCTGATCAGAAATCAATGATCAGAATTATACTTTATTAAAAAAAAATTGCGTCTGCGGCCAGAGAAAAATGTGATATTGACCATCCAGCGAAATTTGAATGGTGAATAAATAAATAAACATTGCCAAATAAGCAGTATCCACTACTCTGAAGCGGTGGGGGCATGTTGGCTGAAGACACTGAAACACCCACTCACAGGAAAGTTGCCTGGGCAGCAGTTGAGGTGGATGGCTGCGTACCAGACGCCATCCGAACCAACTGGAAGGATTAAAAAGGTACAGAGGTAGAGATGGAGAAGGCAGACCAGCTCACCGGGTCGTAGAGGCTCCCGTTGACGTCGGCGCCATAGATTGGGGCGTTGAAGGTCACGTTCTTCCAGTACTTCCTCTCAAGCTCCTCAAAGTCCTCGCAGTGCGGGCTCGAGAATCTGCAGACAGCGGGAGTCAGGTTGACAAGGCACCCTTCATTCCTTACGTTTAACCACACTGACTCCCACCGTCCCCACCCATGGATACTATTACGTTACATTAACGCACATTAACATTCACGCACATCTTTAAATTGCAATTTTTTATATACATTTAAAAAACATATATATATTATATATATTTTTTACATAGATTTTATATATTATTACAATGTTATGCACCAATTTCACAAATTTGGCAATAAACCTGATTCCCATTGAAAAATGTTGAAAAACAAAACTACATTTAAATCAAAAGTTAAATACACCAGAGACAGAAACGCTATTCTGTGTGCAGTGGCGGCGGCTCACTTGTCACTGTTGGCGAGCTTGCGGAACTCGTGGACGGTCATGGCCTTCTTCTGGATGTTGTACTGCGTGAAGAGGCCCGACTGGCCCGTCACCACCTGCTGGATCGGCGCCGGGATGACCAGCTCATCGATGTTGTCGTACGAGCCCCTGGGCTTCCACCCCTTGGGCGGGACGATCTGGGGAGGGACAATAAGATGGTGGCTTTTATGCTTTATGTTTCTATGTATGAACAGTTTTATTTGTGCTGCTTTCGATTACCACCAAATGCTGTATTGGTGGGGGTCAAGAGAAGAATAGAAGGAATTCCCAAATTCCGACGTTTCGACTGATATCCATTACATTTCATACGTTGATTCATTGCTCTTTTTTTAACAATCACTACCAAGTGTGTTTTTGTCGGACAACTTGACTCAAGCCTTTTCATAAGAATTTCAATGTACAGATCTGCCCACTTGACTCATTGTAAACATGTACTGCCCCATTGAAAACCCATATGTGCGTTTTAATATCGCACGCCTGCCACAACAGCAGTCATGATGAACGAGACGATATGTATCCACAGCTGTGCGCAATAAGAATAATATCACTGTTATTGGTTAATGGTTAGCACCTCAGCAGTTATTTTAGCCTTTAAATTTGAACGGTGAAGCAACAAAAGCGGTCACGGAACCCCATGAAAAATGTACACCAACCGGTGAGTCAAGAAATAATCATATTTAAACGCACCGCCCCGAGGGAAACACTGGTTACAACAACTACACACAACCCTCATGTTTGAACAACAAGGGGTGTGTGTGTGTGTGTGTGTGTGTGTGTGCGTGCGTGCGTGTCTTAATTCTCCTGGCATCAATGGAAAAGGGAAAACAGGTTGGGTTGGGTGGTGATGAAGAAGATGGCGATGATGGTTACAGCACACTCACCTTGGCCAGGCCTGCTCTGTGCGCTCCCTGGGACTCCATGTAAGCGATGTAGCGGTTGAAATTCTGGAACTCCTCCACGGTGGGATGGAAGGTCATGATGCCTTTGGAGCCGGGGCCGGGCCGGGCACACCCTGCTCAGACGCCATCCCGGGTGGCCGAGTCCTGGAGGAGGAGGGTGGTCAATCATACGGGGTTCACCGTGCTTGAGTGACTGCATGAATTATACTTTGTTCCCTCCCACCTGGGGCATTGGTTTAATTTTGGGCAAAAACATGCATAGAAACTCGGGCTGAACGATATGGGGGGGGAAAAATATCTAATAATTCACATCGATTATTTGGACAGATATTGCGATATGATTCAATATTGGTAGGTATGAAAATGTCTGCGTCACAATATTTGCGCTGAATAAATGATCGTGATGTAACATTTGTTGGGCTTTGTACCAAACAAACATGTTTCCGTACATCTGGAGAAAAACATGTGTAGGCCACGGCATCTCTGCAGCATTACACTGCTTAGCGATTTCGGGATTGCACTTTTCAAATTGCGATTGTGATAATATTCAGATCAATTGTTCAGCCCTCCTAGAGATTCTTCTAACAAAATGACCAGGGGTCTCATTTATAACAGTAGCGTACGCTCAAAATGGGGCCTGAAAGTAGGATACGCCCACTTTCGATGCAAAGTTCATGCAAAACCTCAGGAATAGTTTTGAGTTACCTGAAGTACCTGTCAGGTAACTCTGACCCTGGCACACGCATTCATAAGCATTGACAGGGGGGAGAATACACGATTATGGTTGAGAAGCGACTCTAGCATTGACGAATATCTACTTTGGAATACTTTCACAAATATACTCTGTGGGCGTTTCGTCCGCAAGTGGGCGTTTCCGTCCGCAGTGGGCCGTGGGTCTCAACACAACAATGTAACGTTTTAAAACTCCATTAATGCAGAAACATTTCCGCAAAATGCGTGGGTCAAAACCCAGATGAAGTTGCATCCCATTCTTATATATATAGGACTGGGATGCTGCAGAACGGCGAGACGAAATTAACACAACACACACACAGGACACACCACACCACGAAAATGCACGCAATTTGGGTTTTCCATCGGGTCGGGTCCATGCGTCGGTAAACAGCACTGTTATCAAAACAGAGTAATACGGATACCAGTACATTTACCTGTCAATGGTGCGGGGAAATACGTTGCATGCTACAAACGCGTGTGTGTGACTGTGATATTTGACGCCGTCTGCACATGAACTGGACACGACTAGACTAACAGTGTACACACACACACAACTATAACGTGATCCTTGCGACAGACGTGCGGGTGAGTTTGAGGACTCTGGCGTCGTCTGTATTAAAGCTCAGTGAGCTGAGCCGAGCCGAGCCAACCCCGACCCCGCCTCCGCCTCACACGGGTTCATAGAGTTTCTCCAGCGGCTCTTTCCGTGGGCCCGGCTAACCTGAGCCGTGCAAGCTCCGTGTGCCTGGGCTTGTTATTTCAGGAAATACCCAGTCCCCCCCCCACACACACACACACACACAATGACCCCTCCAACTGCTTTCAAATAAAACAGTTTAAATACAAAGAACTATATATATATTATAACACAACGATACTAAAAGACACCCGTGCAGTCGTTCATGATCAGAGATTTTCAAGTCGCACCGTGAAGTCGCAGCTGAAGTAGTAGCATGCTAAGCTAACGCTAGGCTAGCCGCGCTGTGGCGTGAGATGAGGATTATTAGAAATGATCGCTGCTGTGAACTACGAGGACTTCTGCTTTATAAAGTGACTCAGTGATGCAGCCCTGGCGTTCAGGGGGCTGGCCACGTTGCATTGTCGTCCAAAAAACGTACATCATGTCATGTAGGTGAGCTAAATAATATAACAACAGTGGATATATAAATATATATATATATAAATGTGTAACCATACAGGAACACACGGGGCGTACTCCATACCATGGATTGGAGCTGGGGTTCCCATAATCTAGTGGTTTCTCACACCTTACGTGTGCACTAAAGCAGGTACAGCTAATTGAGCTAAAAATGAAATAAAAAATGAAATAATTGGTAGTAAAAAGGTGAAGTCCAAGTGTGAAATAGCGTGCACAAAGTCGCTGCTTCGCGGTACTTACCGAGGCTGCACAGTCAAACACTAGTAGAGATGGATACGCTGTTTAAAAAAATCGCTGTTTAAATGATTTATCGACAACAAGACGATGAAGACGCTGGTTTGTTTGCACGCAAACTAACGCGCCTGTGATTAAATCGCTCCGCTCCGATCCGACCCACTGCGCATGCGCACGCTCTTCCTTCTTCTCGCCCCATTTTGTTTACCGCCGCAGGCACGTGACGACGTCAGCCAATCGGGAGACGACCTGAGAACGAACGTACAGTACAGTAAAGTCTAAGGTCGTGACCTGTGGCCAAGACCGCCAGACAGTAGGGACAACACACAGGTGTAGCCCGTGTCTCACACCATAATAATATTAAATATAATCATAATAATAATACTTAATAATATAATCAATAATACTTAATTCATTATTATAGATCCAAGTCATTGTCAAGCAAATATACAATGACCATGCAAACTAATAAGAGGAAGTTAGTTTTATCCTTCTAGTTTTTTTGTTTTTTTTCTCCTTACTGCTTATTTAGACTCACTGTAAATTTGTAAATCTGTTATTTTATTTGGATTATTGTGATTATTGTTTATTTCTCTGTTGTTTTTTTCTATTGCTATGCAACCTGGCACAATAATTTCCTTCGGTATTAATAAAGTTCTATCTTATCTTATCTCTTATTTTAGTGGCGTTCAGGGTCCATTTGTAAACTAGTTTCAAGTTTCAAGTATTTTATTACTTAACTACTATGCTGTGCAAAGTGTGCATGCAGCTGTGAATGTGGTCAGGCGTTCAAACCGCACCGCTGATTCGCCTCAGTGATGATGTAAAACAAATGATGCAAGCACGGAAGCCCCCGGCGCTTGTTGTTGTTTTTTTAGTCTTTCCATTATTTTTAATCATGTTAAACGTCAGTTGTTAATAATATTTTTCGATGTAGGCATACTAATCTATTTGATCAAATATGTTTTCAGATGTTCTGTATTCATTGTTTACATAAGTGATTAGGCCCACTGCACAGAAATACACCAAACACATTTAGATTGCAAACATATTTTTAATTTCATGCCAATGAAGGCATACACTGAATTCAACAGTTTTGATAGGCTATAGAATTTCATATTGCATCTGCATTCAGACAGTGCATATGTTGTGATTTTCATGAATAAATGTAACTATCACATTAACACGTCGTAACCACAAATTATAGCACATTGGAGCACTGACAGTTTTATTATTCATCAATTAGCATTAGAATACGTGTCTGTGCACCCTGCAGTTGTAATGATATTATGGACCATTTACACCGAAAGGAGTCAGACATACAGTACATACATACAGTACCAGCAGCATTTATTGGTTTTAAAATCCATGTTGAATATCGTATATATATCACCGTTAGAGTCAAGAGGCCAACGCAATTTATTTTTTTATAAAATGTCCACTCCTCTTCAACATACAAAACACAACATCTACTCCTCAGATTGCATAAATCCAGTCATTTTGCATCCGTCTTCCGAAAAATATGCATATTATGTAGCAACCTGATGAGTCAGAAGATCTCCCCATAGGTACGGGAATCTCCCCTTCAGCTGACCGGCATTTGTGTTCGACCTTTGATGACAACAACGCTATAATCCACCAATTTAGTTATTTACTTGTTGCACCACAACAGCTAAAATAATAAAATACAAATATTGTCATGCGGTTACCAGGTAAGCATAATCAGGGAACGTATTAGAATGTGCTTCATACTTTCGGTCTCTCATGTCTCATTGTGAGACAAATGAACATCCGTGATTGAATGTATTTTTTAGCGAACATCAATTTTATCCTCTCTTCGTTCATGTTGACACTGTTAGTTACAAAGGGTTGACTGGAAGGCGGCAGAGGGTTAGGCTTGTTATTGAATATTTATCTATACAATGATTAACACATTGATGACAATAACACAGTTATATTTCATTATTTTGGCAGTTGTTAAAAAAACAGGAATATATTAGAATCTCTTAAATAACTATATTTGTATGTCTTTCCCTTGATGATTGGGTGATATTTCAAGATATTGCAATACTGATTATTAGAGGAGGTTATTTGGCATATGTATCTGTCTCCACATACTTTCAGTTTAGATCAAATGATCTTTGATATATGATGCATACAACAGGCAGTTTACATTTCAAATATTACTGTGAGCAATACTGTGAAGAGGATTTCGTCATTTAGTTGTAGTTGATGTACAGTATGGTCGGCAAGTAAGTTTAATTAATTAGTCACTCACATAGAACCAATGGTTTGTTTTACTTTTATGTTGGCTGTAAATGTTCAACCTAACCTTCCTAAACTCCCTTCCAGTCAGCATTTGGTTGTACAATATCATAACACATAGAACTTTTACTCAGAACCATCCCTTTGCCATCCAAATAGATAACAATTCATAAGTTGAATAACTCTGACATTATATATTTATATATATATATATATATATATATTTAGGCCATTTTTCCATTTAAAGCACATGTAAGATGGGCACAAGTGTTATTAATCAACGACCATTTCACAATGGCAGAGTTTGCACTCTGTAGTGCTTTACAGAGAATATTATACCAAGGCAAGGAAATGGACACACCGTTTTGTGGCCATGGGCCTGTTTCACTTTGGTCTGACAGAAGTCTGTTCACTTCTCCCAACACATTGGACTCGCGGATCACAAATGGGCCTTTGCGTCCCGTGGACATCCAGGTATTTGTGTGATTTTGCAAATCACCACCACCACGTGATTGATCGCACACATCACGCATCCGGCAATATATAGACGCAGACTATTTCACTCACGGTAAAGGATATTCCCGTCCACTTGCCACAGATTGTGTTTCATAGTTCTGCCTTATCTTGGAGCACCATCAGCCACCGTCGTCCGTCGGGACTCGGCTCTATATTTGTAACAGCTCTCAGCCAATAAGCAGCCTTGGTATGGACACACGACGTCTGTCAAAAGCCTCTGATTCGGTTCCCCCCCCCTCGAACCCAAGACTCATCGTTCCCGGTTATTTGTCCACGGTCTTGTTCACTCTCAGTGTCTGGACCGTGTCGTTGGTGGTCACCTTTGTCTCTGCGGCACATTTGGCGCTCCCCGTTTTGGACATGTCGGGCTCCCATAGGAAGAACTCGTGCAGGAGGGTGTTGACGGTGTCAGGGCACTCCATCATGACCATGTGACTTCCCTCCTCGATGACTTTCAGGAATGCAAACAAGAGAATCTGGCGGGAGGAGAAGAAAAATGTTACCGTAAGTATAGATGTTCTGTTTGCTTACATTGAATGAATCATTGTATTGATCAAAATGATATTCATGGGATATTGTGCACACAGCAAAAGTTAAATAGAAAGAATATATTTGCATCCATGTTCGTAACATGGAAGTGTATCACCATATATGATGATGTTTTTAATGTCTACTTCCTGAATGTGATCATGTATTTTCCTGCCTATGTATAGCACTTTGAATAGCGTGAATAGTGTTTGAAGGGTGCTATATTAAATACACTTGCCTTGCCTAATGATACTATAACACCATAACACATTGACATAATATATTACAATATTGCCACGCAGTTGTAGTTGTAAAGGCTGACATTATACATGTGCAGTGACCAACACAAACAAACGGGTGACACACAAACAAACAGCCTTTGAGGCGTCACAAGGGCACCCAGGGTTACTCTGCCCTCATCGCATTACATCATAGCCTTTTCCTCCCGTCGCCACGGCGACATACCTCGGCCATTCGCTGGTCCTCGTCCATGGGCACGAATTTGTCGCACATGCCGTGCACCAGAAGGATGGGCACGGTGAGCTCAGCGTGGTACACCTCGTCGCCCTCTGGCCAGTACTGCCCGCTCATCATGGCGCGGAGAACAAAGGGGGACACATTGAAGGCGTTGCCCTGCTTCAGCAGCTGCTTCTCCTTGGCCCCTTGGCGCGCGAAGCCAGCTCTGCGGAAAGGAAAATCGGAAGAGAAAAAAGGGAAGAAGTTAGAAATTAGAATGGAAATGAAATGTCTCCAGGGGTGAGACCGGGTGTAGTGTAGTGTAGTGTAGTCGTGGTGCCAGGGGTGTTAGTCGGCCAGCTGGCCAACGGTTCTGGGTTCGAACCCCAACGTAGATTTATTATGAAGGCATGCTTGAGCATATATCTGAATTTAGCATAGGTTGCTTTGGATAAGACGGATAAGGACAAAATATAAAATAAAATAAAAAGGATCAACATTTTGACATGTTTACATATAATATAGGGTCTCTCAGACGTCTAATAATCTTTACAGCGTAGTTCCAAATGTAACAGTTTTGTTTGTAAAAAAAAAAACACATTTTAAACTGCTACCAAAAAACATATTTTATGTTTTAAATGTTTTATATTTCAATCGCAACAAACATTGCACTGTAAATGTGTTGTTGTTGTTGTTGTTGTTGTTGTCGTTGTCATGCAGTTAGTGCGCCACTAGTCGTACTTGAGGAAGCTCCAGGCCAGACAGGGTGACAGGCAGTGGAGGACACAAGACGGCAGCTGAAAGATGGAGCAGAGGCTGGGCTCCAGAGCCGTGGGACCGCCTCCGTTGACCATCACCACCTTGTGCACCAGGTCCGGGTACTCGTGTGCCAGGAAGGTGCAAAACGACACCCTGGAAGAGAGGTGTAAAACAATGTCAACAATTTCTCACACATTTCCTGTCTGTGATTAATACAGAACATCTTTGATCAATTTAGATTCTAAAGCTACTTTCTAAAGTGGTTATTTTTTTTTTCTAGCCAGACAAGGGCTTACCCGTATGAATGACCGATGAGGATGTTGCGTTTGCGGGCGTATCTCTTGAAGATGGCGCGCAGGTCCTCCGCCAGGGCGTAGAAGGTGTACGCCGCCGCGATCTGGGGGGCCTTGCTGGCGCCGTGGCCGGCCAGGTCCGGCGCGATCACCTCGTAGCCCAGCCGCGAGAAGAAGTCCAGCTGACTGCCCCAGATGTCCAGGGAGCCGCCTACGCCGTGCACGAAGAACAGCGCCACGTCGCCGTGTGTCCCCTTGCAGCTGGAGATCTCCCTCCTGGAGTCGATGAGCACCGTGCGCTTGGGCTTGCGGCGTCGGCGCCTGGGGGGCGGGGCCGGCTTCTGGTCCCCGGCGGCAGTGGCGGGCGGGGGGACGGGGGGAGGCACGGGGTTGGGGTCCGGGGACGAGGCCATCTCCTTGTAGTCAGCCAGCTCCACCTCCACGGTGCTGCAGGGCTCCAGGTCGCCGTCCTGACACTGCAGGATCTCCGAGTGCAGCACGTCGCCCAGGTTCTCGATCACCAGCTGCCCGTTGCGGTACACCGTGATCTTCCGCTTGCAGTGCACGCTGCTCCCCTTCACCGAGGCGCTCTTAATCGCGCCTCCGGAATCCCCACCGCCATTGTCGTGGTCCTCCTCCTCGTGAGAGTCGACTTTGGTCTTTTTCTTCCCGGACGCCGCCGCCGGGTCTTCGGTGACCACGGGCTGCCGCTCAGGGACGATGTGTCGCACACGCAGAACCCTGCCCGGCTTGACCTCCACAAACTCGAAGCCGTTGGAGGGCTCGGAGGATTCCAGGGGCAGCACCAGACTGGCAGCCTTCCCAGTCAGGCAGCAGAGGATCCCTTCAGTGATGCTGGTCAGCATGGCGGCGCCGGCCTGCACACACACGCACCACCACCACCACAAAACACACACACACACACACACGGCCACAGGGGATTTATGAGAACTGCAGACACGCAACGAGGGAACAATGCACTCTAACACACACACAGACACACACACAGACACTAAAATACAAACTCACAGACAGTAACAACCACTCAGACACACACATACACACACAGAAATTCAATAATGCTTTCAAGACGGCGAGAGAGGGATGACCATGCGAACAGGGAAGATGATCTTTTCCGTGTCGTCTGGCCCCTCAGCAAAACAAACCCGGGAGTAAAACGCTGCAGCCAAAACACACACACTTGCTGTCCAGATGCCAGCTCACACAGACCAGGTATATAACGTTATGTTCAGATTAATTCACATTCATACAGACATAACAAAAAAAAACAATCCATCCATTACCCGCCGCCGTCTCTGTTACCATCTGGGAGTCTAACTATTGACATTGACTATAAATAATGGTCTGTCTTCCCCCCCGACATGGTCACCCGCAGAGTGTATAAATAGGAGGCATGAGTGGGTGTAGGCCAGCAGCCAGCTCCATCTCATGCTGTTCGACAGGCAGCCAGCGCAGGATGAAAATGCATCGTGAGCATATATAGGTATCTGCCCCCAACTTCCAAATCGTGGCATGAGAGGACATCAATACATGTGTGTACATTTTGGATAGAACAACGTTGGATAGAACACACTGAGTTTTATCAAGGGGGTAATAGAACGGTGGAAGTGTCCTATTCACATGGACATGGCTTAATTCTTTCCCTTTTTGGGGAATTCAAGCATAAGCAGTTTTGAGTCAGCTGTCAACTGAATTGTTCGTGTTACACAAGCAGGCCTATAAACTAATACAGGACAGCAGAAAGGGTAGCTGCAAGCTTTCATTTGAATTAACCAGTGAAAAGAGTGAAAACCTGTATGCGACATCAAAAGTATTAACCTGTCCAAAAGACTGAGAAGCACCTTTGAATGAACCATTGCTCGACTGGAACATCGGAACATTGGATTGGCATCTGCTGCAGGATGGCAACAGACTTGTGCGTAGTTGCCATGACACTCAAAGTATGGGTGTCAAAGTGGCTCTCAGAGATGCGTGTGGCTTTGCTGCATCGTTGGATCCAATTGAGCACTGCTCAACCCCCCAGCTCTTTCAGTGTGAAGTGTTTAACGACTTCTCTGTGTACACCATTTTAATTTCTCCTTGTCTGCATTGCAGAATTCAGTTGATGGGCATCAAGTACAACGAGGCACACACCACACACTACTGTGCTCTGGCCGCCAATCAGCTGTAGGCCTATACAGTATCCATGATTGACTTAATTACACAAAAATAAAACAATACACATGCTATGTTCAACTTAATCGTTTTAATGGTATAAAGATAATTATAATGTGGTATTGCGGTAAATCGACGGGCCTTTGACTCAGAATAAAAACAAGCATTGTGGACTATACTGCAGGGATCTGATAATTGCGTGCTGCGGGTTATTTAGCCATTTATACGCCGCCCCCTACACGTGCAATGACACGCAGATGTATTTTATAAAGATTATATTTTCCTGAAGGCTAATATATATATTATGTTAACCAATGCATTATAGTGATACACTTCCAACAGTGAAAAGACTATAGGCCTGAGCATCAAAATAAGGCAAACATATGTGTTTACTGGTACGCGGCTATACTGGTCACTCTGCAAAAAATAAGCGCACACAAATAACACGTTAAATAAGTCACCAAGCATTATACTTACCAGCAAAGACAGTAGATGAGTAGGGTGGATGAGAAATATGCACTAAATTGCTGAAAGTCAGTGCCAACGATATTGGCTTGTGTTTGATTTAATCTGCGTTGTGATGCTGCAAATTAGTGGACGCCAATTATCTAATATTCCCATGTGCATCTGGGCGTGCAAAGATGATACAGAATGCATCCATAAATGTGCCAATTGCATTTCAATAAGACACCCATAATAAGACAACAGCTGGATTTTTCTTACGATTCTACCCAACCCCTTTGCCCTTGTGTGGTGCGCATCCACGACACCCTCCGTCTCCTCACGCCCCTGCAGCTTGAGCGGCAATAACAAGCGCAAATAGACGGCCAGTCGTTGCTAAGCGCAGCCAATGAGAGAGGCTTGCATCCTTGTTGCTAAGGCTGAAGGATGAACGGTGTGTGTGTGTGTGTGTGTGTGTGTGTGTGTGTGTGTGTGTGTGTGTGTGTGCGTGTGTGTGTGTGTGTGTGTGTGTGTGTGTGTGTGTTTGTGTGGAGAGAGAAACGCAGCGTGAGATTGGTGTTCCATCCAGACCAACCCTAGTAGTAGTAATGCACATGTGCTATATTATTCATATCATGTTACCTCTAAATATGACCTTGCAATATTACCTCTCATCTCCTCTCATCATCATGTGCAATATTCTTAATGTCATGTGCAATACTTCTTCTCAATATTATCCTTGTAATATCACCATGCTACATTACCTTTCATCAGTATGTGCAATAAACGTAATATTCTTTATATCATGTGCAATACTTCCTCTTACCATTATTATTATTATTACCCTTTTATTATTACACTTCAATTGTTTTTGCGGACTGAATATCTTATCTTACCTATATTTGTATATTTTTATACTTCTCCTAGGACTTAGACTTACTGTAAATTAGTAAATCTGTTTATTTTGTATTTTTTATTATTCTACTGTTTATTTCTCTATTGTTTTATTGCTATGCAACCTGGCACAAGAATTTCCTTCGGGATTAACACATTTATATCTTATATCTCATCTTATCTTATGTAGTTTACACCTGAAGTGAAATCACTAATAAACTGAGAATAACCATGCGCCAGTAACAGTGGATTCTATTGGACGGAAATTCTCAGCCAATCATATCGCCGCATGGACCGAGGTCGACCTCCAGTTCCCATCCAGGGCCATCTGACATTCATGCAGTGAGACAGTGAGCTGCAGAGGAAGAAGAAGTGACCGAAAATGAACGTTTTACGGCGATCTTTATTCCGAATCGGTAGAACATTAACGGCCAGCAGGTTATTATAACGTTATTGTGTCTCTCGTCCCACGTGCTGACGTCATATTTGTTGTTTGTTTAACTGTTAGCGTTAGCATGCTAGCTGGCAAAGGGTATCCCTTGACATGTCACATTGCTGAGCACTAGGCTGGGTTATTCTTTCATATCGTGTCCTATGTGTTCTGTAATGATGTTTCCATTGTTCTCATTGTGGATCCCACGTCTGCACTTTTGAGTAACCTTGCATTGCTAATGTTTGTATTTGTAGCTTATGATTTGTTTTTGTAACTTTATGGCTCTCAGGTCAATGTTATGGAGTGTACAGTTGAGCTAGTTCTGGTGTGCAATGTTTGAATGACACTTAAAACGCGTGTGTTAACCCTTCCGTGCTGTGCTGTTATTGTGTGCTCTGTCAACAGCATCCCAGCTGCGCCGAAACACCCAGACAGTGGGTGTGCGTCTCGCCTGAGGTCCCTGAGCTCTTGGATGCTCTCGCGGCCGTCTGCGGGGCCTCAAGTTGTTGGCTGTGGACCCCTTCAGACGCAGGCCGAGGGGTCGGGCGTGTTTCCCCAGCTACCGTGGCAGTACCAGCAGGTGCGGACCAAGAAGCGCGGCATGGAGTACCAGCCGAAGAACATCAAAAGGAAGAGGACACACGGCTGGATCAAGCGAGTCAGCTCAAAGGGTGGTATCGAAGTGCTTCTACGTCGGATGCTGAAGGGAAGGAAATCACTCTGCCATTGAATATTTTAGTGGCAACGTAAAAGGACTTCTGAGAGAAACATTGCCGTGCTCAGAAAAGCATCAACATTGTTTTCACTGATGAATGGAGGGTGTGGTATCATGACTGGTGTTTGTCAAATCATTGTAATTGATTGTTTTGATTTGTGCTTGTCAAATTGTCAAATCATTGTAATTGATTGTTTTGGTTTTGTCTTTATTTTGTATGATACTTGACTGCATATACATAAATATTTCAAAATCAATGCATTGCATTTTCCGTCTCGCATCTGCCTGTGTGCTGTTCCTGGCCTCAATGAAACTACTAGATACAAGAAAATACAATTGATGCCTAATAATATGAAGAAGTGTCTGACCTTATCCCCATGACATCATGAAACCTGTCTTATTTGAATTGTCAAATAAAGTCATTTAGAGATAAACCTTACAGTATTTCAGTTAATGGTATTTAAACTAGATGAAATCACAGATTATAGGTGGTGGGAGTAAGCATGCCTATGGATAATAGTTTGTATTTTCAGTCAGAATTGACATTGCAATGTGTATTTGCTTATTTAATACATTAATTAGATTGAATTATTAATCCCCTGAAATAGTTTAACCGAATGAAACCCCCCATTGGAAAATAAAATAAAAAGGCATACATTGAAATACAGCGGTGGCACCACCCAAAAACAAGCCCCTCCTTGTTTGGATCTTTAGCCAATGAGGTTGAGAGCTCCTCTTAAGGTTACCGCCCACACGGATGGAAAACATAAATAGCAAGCGAAGCAACTGTCCCGCTAACGTGAACGTTTACTACTTGTCCTCGATTAGTTAGTTAATTAGTTAATTAATTAAAGTGACACGATCACACCGGGTTCATACATATCAACGCTTATTATGCTATTATTAAGGGTCAGTTTCCGAGTCAATAGATAACAGATACGTGTGCTGTGCTGCTGTGTTATCCACGGAGCTAAAATAGCTACCGGGGTGGGGGCGGGGGGAGGGTGTCGACTTAAGCCACCAACTGTACTTTTAGTTTTCCTCGAAAGTACACTTCGCATGCTTCCAATACACCGGCTACACCATGGATAAGGTAGGCCGGCCGCTTTTACGACACTTTTTCACTCATTGAGGCATTTAATTGGGAACGTGTATCTCAAGTAGTCCCTGAGTGTTTTAACGTGTAATGAAGCATCCATCGTGTGTATTCTTTTTAGGACGCCGGTTATCACACGCCCGGTGTGGGTACATTACATTGGATCTGTGTCAATGAATGCAAACACGTGTCGTCTGTTTGTTTGTGGGGGTTTTTTTAGGGCGACTTTCTACGAGGATTACCCGTCTACAACAAACACAACTTCAGCAGATTCCATGCGGATTCGGTGTGCAAGGCGTCGGTGAGCTCAACTCAACACAACACAAGACTCGGGGGTCACGACGCTAATGGCCGCTGCTTTGTCTCTCGTGTTATTATTATTATTATTACTACGGTGCGTTCCAGTTGTACTGACGGAAGTCGGAATTCCCAGTCGCACGTTTCAAGGGGGAACGCCGTGAATTCAGAATTCCAAGACGGAAGAACGTCACCAAGCCCCCCCCCCCCGAGTACACTGGGGAACACGGTCCAACACTCCCGAGTTGTTGAGTTTCTCACGACTTTTCTGACGTCAGGGGGAAATTTCCGACATGAGAGTCGGAATTTCCGACTTCCGAGCACAACTGGAACGCGCCACTATTGCATAATACTGATGTTGTGGTTCGTTTGAGATGACTGCCATGATGCCATGATGCCTTGACCCTTTTTCTTGTTTTAGAACCGACGACCCTCAGTGTACATCCCAACCCGTGAATATCCTTCTGAACAAAGTGAGCGGTCTGCACGTTTCACATGCTGTTCAGTGGGCGATGTGTGTACTGGACTGTACTGGACATGCCCTTCCCTCAAACAAAATCATTCACCATATTATGTAATCGCTCCCAATCTGGGATGAAATATTCCTTTGGTGTAATAAGACAGGCGCACAGCTTCTTTTTAAACAAGGAGTCGTGGTAACTTACGCCAATCTCCAGAATAAGCCATCATATACTGTCTGTAGTTGCAGATGCCGTCATGCGGTCTGATGAGTTTGTCTCAACTTCTGGTTGTGTTTCCCTTTTGCAGTCATTGTCACGGAGAAAACAAATATTTTGCTACGATATCTTCACCAGCAGTGGGATAAAAAGGTAAGAGCCCAGAAACAAGGATGTCATTTTGACACGAGAGCCGCTCCCACACCGGCATGGTTCTCTAATATTGGCTTTCGTGGTTCAACTATTCTAAGTGATCACCACAGCCATATCAATAAACATGGCGCTATCAAAATACACCAATACCACAAGACGGATGACTGTGTACCTCATGTCCTCCAACTGCAACTCTCCCACTGTGAGAATATGCTTTTATTTCAATGCTTTGTGTGAATGATTCAAACGATAAAGCTGAAATGTAAAATGTCCAGAATCATATTTTCATTGAAGTCTTAAATACTGATTGTATTGATGACGCTTGTGTTGTTCATGAGCCCATAGTAGTACAGTAGTAGTAGTAAACAAGGTGTTGATGTATATGTGTTTGGGTCTCACTTGTGCTACCAGAATGCAGGTAAGAAGCGAGACCCGGACCATGCGGAAGGGGAGGGTGCTCCCCCGCCACGGAAGATCGCCAGGACAGACGGCCAGGAGCAGAACACAACCGACACGTCATGAAGACCAAGTCAGCCAAGACTAGAAGACTCATACATGAAACTGTATATACACACACACACACACACCAGACACACACACACACACACACACACACACACACACACATATACACACACACACACACACAGACACACCAGACTCATGTCATGTATTCAAAATACACATGCAGGTAATTGGAACGCAAGCCAAGACCCCCGTCCCGGAAAGGAAGCACACACGGTAGGACAGGATGAACTTTTGGACTGACCACTGCCACTGTAATCAAGCAAGAGAATATTTTTTTTTTATTTTAATAAGTTTGCATTCGTGTCATCACATGACACCAGGTGGGTTGGTTGAGAACCTTTTTTTTCTGGTCGTTTGGCTGTTTTGACAGCCTAGATTTAGTTCAATGTTCTTGTTCCAGTTTTATGCATGTTCATGTGCACTAATAATTGCATTGTTGTTTAAACTCTCCATAAAATATATATATATATATATATATATATATATATATATATCAGGACACACTTTGTCTGCATCCCCATCACCATTTAACTCCAAACAGTGAATGAAACATTTTGAGATGGCTCATAATGTTTTGTCAATGTTTCCTTTTTTTATTTTTTAATAATGAGCATGTTTGCTGGTGTTGTGATATGCATGTGTTGTATAAAATTCATATTTCAGTAAGTTTGGGGTGTATTGGAGGTCAGTGCTGCCTGTCAAAGCACCCAGAACCTAAGCATTGTCTATGTTGTGACATAACATTTCAGTGATTTCAGAAACAACTTTTATCCAGACCCAGTGGTTGTGTATGTCTTTAGCCTCAGAGGGAATGTTCTAATGTTGTTGCCTTAAGTAGAAGTTGTCTGGTGTTAAAGAATAGGCAGAGTACCCTGACTCCATGCCACAATACTCCTACACATTCATGCTACTCACTATATAGCAGGTCCAGAAGACATTCATTGCTTAATGACCATTTGGGCAGCAGGTTTTTTTGTAGCATTGTTCCATATTGTGCTCAGTATTTTTGAGTACTGAATCAGCGTTGCATACGTTTCCAAAAATTAATCTTCTAGAAGTCTTTGACTCACCAAGCTCTCATAACGTAAAGGGTAAAGGGTTCACCAGACTGATGACTGTTAGTATATATGACAATATTTTGGGAAGCAACTACTTGCTATTGTTAAATGTTATTTTTATTTATTCACTGTTCAGTGGGAAAATGTGTTTTGAATAACACGGTGGACAATTTGCTACTACTTGTAAAAGCTGTTCCTTTTTGTATATTTGTAAGTTATGTACAGTTAATTGTAGACCATCATCCTCCTATACACATACTGTACCTGTGGCCTCCCTTTAAGGCAGACACTGTTTTGAATTTCAACTTCCTGACTTTTGAAGCTCATGAGGTGTCAAGCCAGAGTCGGGTGAATAGATTAAAAAATATCAAGTTTGACGTTGCATGTTTGCACTTTGAAAAAAAAGATGAGTTCCTAGGCTATACTTGGTGAAGTTCAAACCAATCAACAAAGTTAACACTGCAGATGTTGGCCGCGTTTCTCAATTACTCAAACCATTTCACAATTACTGGATTATCTTTGCATCAATATCCGCTATATCCATATCTATGTTACTTGCTTCATGAGCAGGTCCAGATATGTGTGTTACGCACGGTTGGTTGGGTGCAAAGCTGTGTATATACGCCATTTGGACAGCAGTTTGAATTTGCATTTCCTTTAGTTCTGTTGGCAGTTTCAATGTATTTCACTTGCGGTTACCTCTTTGGATGGCAATGTATCTTTACCTGCCTTCACAACCATGTGTGTACAATATGACAATACAATCCAACATGGCACTCCCAATGCTGCATAAAGTAGGCATGACATACATACCTTGGTTGATTTCCCATACAATGGAAGCTATAATGTTGGAGACGTGTTCTTGAAATAAATATGTTTACGACCAGTTGCATTTTAATGCCTTTTTTTTGATTCAATTACATGTCAAGCGATCAAAAGCACATTTCACTATAAGCCGTGCAGAATCCCTCGCATGGCTTATAGTGATGAATATTTCTGCAGAGTAGCCCAGTTTCAAGTTCAGTTTTTCATGATGGGTGTTTATTCTTTTTTTTTAAATCACAGAGGTACATTCTCTAATGTAGTAAAATAATTCATAGAAAATCAAAAGGTAAGAAAAATAGAATATAATTTTTCACGGTCACAGTGGAGTAATAATCGGAGCTATTGCGGAAGAATACGATGACTTTGAAAGTGCTTGATAGGAACGGAAGAACCGAAAAGCGTCACATGGCATGGGGGGGAGGGGGCGTGGTCTAATACATGCACACATGCATTTGTAGACTATTACGGGGACATAGAAAACAACAATAACGACAACAACAGCGGATGTTGTATACGTGGCCTCTTGGTGGACAGTACTTGGCGTTCTGTGCTGTGGGTTAGGGTTAGTTTCTAAGCCAAGGCCGGAGCCAGCGGAGGGCATGCGACCTCGAGTACGGGTTATTGAATCCTCAAGGAAATACACTTACTGTACAACGTTCACATGGAAGCTATATCGTGATGTTGGATTCTTTACAACGCTTTTTTTGCATCCAGAGTGAAGGTCGACTGGTTTCTGACCATTACATATTAATTCAGCGTCGGTGTGGCCAGAGCGCCGCCGATGTGTCCCACGAAGCACCGCCGTCTACAGCGGCCAAGGAAAGTGTAGCCGTCTACAGAACAATCAAAACCGTCGGAAGGTCGGAATTACGTTGGACAGAAATCTGCACCGAAGGCTTTTCTCAGTACACGCGTCCGTCCCTCTGAATGGCTTGGAGTTTTTGAACGACGTCCATATTTGAGAAATCAATTGCTGCCGTCTCTATCGGGATGGTCTAACGATGGCGGCGAGAGCGTCGACGGCCAGCCTAGCATTGACGCTACATCCAGGGTAGCCCGTCTCCACTTTTGACGCTGCGCTGAAAGCTCAAAACCATTTCAACTTTGACACCGGTTGACGCAGATCGGTCAAAGGTGCATCCAATCAGATTTTACAGCTTTGTACATTCTACAACCTAGACACCAATGACTTTCTTTCCGTTTTTGTTTTATGGAAGTAAAACGCGTCAAACTACAGTCCGTTAATTGGCTATAATCCGAAACTCCCTACCTATCACGTTTTGACCGTTGCAATCCGTGGTTCAGGTGATTCACAATCCTGTGCTTGAATTTTCCCTGAACCTTTTTACATTTGCACTCTGCCGTAGTAATAATAATAATAATAATAATAATAATATATGAATAATAATATGACATAATATCAAAACCGTTTGCTCTCCTAACCCCGCGAAGCAGAGTTGTCAAAAGGGGTCCGTTGGGTGGGCCTCCCGTCACCCTTGTCCGAGTCGTTGGACGGCAACTCGTCAAAGCTGGACGAATTCAGCTCGGCCTTGCTACCGGGCAGCGGGTTGGAGGCGTCGCCCGCCGCCGGCCCCGCCTGGGGGGCTGCGACCCGTTGGCACACAACCACCGTGCCCTCCGACTTGCTGAAGCCGAACAGCTTCCCGGGGACTGAATGTCCTGTTGGGGGACAGTGGAGCGCTCCTGGCCTCCGGGGGCACCGGGTGGCGTCCCTGCCGAGCCCCCCGACCCCGTCCCCGCCGTACCCCTCTGCCACCGCCGCCGTTCCATGGCGCGTCTCTTCTTCCCCTCGGGGCGCACGTGACTTGGAGGAACTTAGAAGTTGAGGAAGCCGGGCCAGCTTGGCCTCGCGCTCCGGGGTGGGGCGAACGTGGGCCGGGGAGGCGGGATGCGCACCGAGGGAGAACTTCCCCCTGCAGGGGGATGATCTGCTCAGCGTTCATCACGTTGCTGCGGCCCAGCCAGGGAGCTGGGCCTCTTGGGCTTGTCGCCCCCTTGGCCTTGGCCCACCTGGGGCCTTGTCGTGTGGTGCTGGTGGCTGCCTGCCTCTCCCGTGCCTGCGCGCCCCGCCTGGAGCTCCGCCTGCCGCTGGAGCTCCTCCTCCTCGCGCCGCCGCCGCAGCTGCTGCTGGAAGTGCTGCTGGGCCTGCGCTCGTGTTTCTGACCGGCCCCCCGTGAGGAGGAGGAGGAGGAGGAGGAGGAGGAGGAGCAGAGAGAGAGGAGGAGGAGCAGAGAGAGAGGAGGAGGAGCAGAGAGAGAGGAGGAGGTGGAGGAGGAGAAGGAGGAGAGCACAGGGGAGAAGTTAGAAGGAGAGGGGAGAGAGAGAGCATGGGAGAGAAGGACAGAGGCGCAATAGAGAGCAGAGAGCGAAGAGAAGTGAGAGAGAGAGAGAGAGGGGTAGGGATGCATTACACAGAGAGGATTGCAAACATGTAAGAGGCAGGATGTTAGAGCATTGCAAAGAGAAAAAAAAGTTTTTAAATATTGAGAAATGTGACGTACACACACCTCGTGGAAAGGGTTGAGTAATGTAGCGTGGATGTACAAACAGACTTAACATGACATATAGACCCCAACGACACACATGGATAATGGTGCATTCCATTTGACTCGAATGGCGGATCTTCCGAGTTCCAGGTCCCCCCCCCCCCCACCCCCCCGAAGTCGGAGTTCTGACTCGGAAAGTCGGAAGAACCTCACAACCTCCGACCTCAAGACCCAAGATGGCTTACCTTGTGTATCAACATAAGTAAAAGCTACAGTAATATACTGTTTATTAGTACTTCTGTGGGCCTGCTGCTACAGTGTTTGTATGCGCAAATAATACTGCGTAATGCTGTCTGTGTTATCAACTGGTACTGCTAACAATGGCTATCCTGGCTACAACTGGTATTTCTAACGATTTTTCCGACTTGTTGTACTGGAACGCGGTCAATTCCGTCTTCTGAGGTAAATGGAACGCAACATACGGCTTAGCTGGCCTCACGTACACAGACACACACAGTCCTAGTGACGTAACATACAAGGACAAAAGGGAACATATGGGTTATGGGTTATGATGACATGAAGGTTCACACAGCAGCAGTCTGCCCGGACGGTGTCAAGTTGTGTACACGTGACGCCGAAGGTCTTTCAAGATATATTTACGAGGATACCTTGAAAGCTTCCCTTCGCCGGTACTCTAGCTTGGCCATCTCGTCGGCTACCCAGCCCGGGATGTCGGGGACGGACACATGGATGACGTACTTAAGCAGGATCGCAAAGTGCTGCAGGAAACCACGGAGACCACACAGGGAGGCGGGGCTTAAGTGATCATGAACGCACCAAAACCAAATCACTCACTCATTTTGGTTCAATCTAAGCACGCGGACACAAAGGACACACAAAACAGGTTACTAAATGTATACTAGTATAAATGTAGTTTGGGAGGAAAATATTAGAGATAAACACATTTATATGCAAAAATGAATATGGTTGTGGGAGTGTGTGTGTGGTTGGTGGCTGGCTGGCTTAACTGGGCCAGGTGAGGCCAACTAAGCCAGCCAGCCACCAAACACACACACACACACACACACACACTCCCACAATAGTGTTTGTCAATACTTTGACAAACATCATATTCATTTTTGCATGCACATTTGTTTATTTCTTTGCTTCTCAATGACTTATTGCACCTTGGAGACATGGAAGACACATAACTACATGCCATGCACAGTATGGATCATTTAGCTGATCCATACGGCCAACTTTAGTCTTCTGCAGTCCTAGAAGACACTGGTTATTATTATTGTTGTTATTATTATTATTATGACCAGATCACAGCACTCAAAGTTTAAAGATCGCCATACCTCCAGTAGGACGATGAAGATGATGGTCATCTCAGGACTGAGCCAGGGGAAGAGGCGCTGCAGCTGACCACACTGACCAATCAGGTAACAGTTCACTATGATGGCTATCAGGCCCATGGCTTCCATTGCCGTCTGTTGGGAAAAAAAAAATTCACACCGGTTACTCTCCACAATGCACGGAATATAAGATAAGATAACACTTTATTAACCAGGTATATTATGGATATATGTTTGTATGCATGCTTGCCTCTTCAAAATAAGGGCTTTTACTTTGAAGTAAAAGTTATAAAAGTGAAATACTTTTATTTCAAGATTCAAGATTTCAAGAAGTTTGATTGTCACACACACATACAGGGTGTACAGTGAAATTAGTATTTTGAAGCCAATACACTCACCTTGAAGAAAAAGTTAAAATACTTTGAAGTTAAAGCGCCACACCGACCTGCCATTGGCCGATGCTCTCCACGCGCTGTCCGAAGGGCCGCTGCAGGCCGGTGCACAGCTTCAGGGCGTCGCTGCGGATCTCGATGATGTTGTTGATGAGCGCGCACATGGCTGCCAGCGGGAAGGCCGAGGAGAAGAGCACCACGTAGCCAAACTGGATGAACATCTCCTGGTAGTCCTGCAGTGTGTCCTGCTGGGGGGGGGGTCAAAGGTCACAGGATCATATCATTAGTAGTGGTGGTGGTGGTGGTGGTAGTTGTATTGTATTGTTGTTGTCGAAGCGTTTTCTTGGCTTTATCTGACTGGGCAGGATGGTTGTGGGGGCGAGAGGGGTGGGAGGGGGTTCGACTTCCAGCCAATAAGTACTACTGGGTTCGATCCCAATTCATTTACATTTACATTTAGGGTTTGTTGAAAGAGAGACAGCAATATATCGCTGTGGTACATAACGATACCTGTGGTACATAACGATACCTGTGGTACATAACGATACCTGTGGTACATAACGATACCTGTGGTACATAACGATACCTGTGGTACATAACGATACCTGTTGGCATCCTTAAACATGTATAAAAGTAGTCACTTGGGACAAAAGTGTCGGCTAAATCACAAAAATCCATCAACGATGACTTCTTTTGTCGCACCGTGGACAGTGAATTTGAATGAGTGAAATACTCTGCAGGACAGCAGGAGGAGAAAGGCCTCGCCTCATAGGTTTGCATGCAGCTCTCGATCTGGGCCTGAGTCAGCGTGATCCCTTTGGGTTCCGCCGGGGGCTCGATCCACGACCTCTTGTCCTCCTTCCCGTCCGTGGGGGTCCTCCTCCCGTGGACCCCCACGGACAACCCGTTGGGGGGAGACATGGAGTGCATCTCCTTGGTGTCCTGCTAGGAACATGGAGGGGGGGGGGGCGTTTTGGTACTTGTGAGTGGACGACGTCAAAATTATGTCAAAATGCTGCCTGCGTTGTCATTCAGGATTCAGTCAAACATAGTGCAAGTATGAGTTAAAATAGTGTCGTGATTCGGGTGTTGGACTACCAACCACAAGTTTGTGGATGCCTAACCCCGACCTGAGCGGTGAACACAGCATGCTCATTTGCATTAACATTTACATTTAGGGCATTTGGCAGATGCTTTTATCCAAAGCGACTTACAAAGACTACATTTGCCGAATGACTGAGACAACAATATATTGCCGATGGTACAGAAAGATTAGAATAGAACAAGTTTCAAGCATTCATAATTGCTAGGTTAATAGAACAACTTTCAAGTGCTCATAATTGCTATGTTGACAGCAATTATGAGCACTTTTACAGCAAACCGTAAGAGAACAGGTTGGAGAACATACTGCAGACAGAGTCTCCGCGTCGCTGTCGTCATCGCAGCTGTCGAAAATACTCGACGGGTCCATGCCGTCCTCCACCAGCGTGGGGCTGTCCTCCAGGCTCTTCTCATTGGCCGCCTGCGCCTCTGACGTCACATCCTGGTAGTCCACCTTCTCGGTGAAGCACACCTTGCGCTGCCGCAGCGCGTCGCTCATGTCCCACTCCTCTTCCGTCAGCCGGAAGCCCGCCTTCAGGTCCCCCCTCTTCCTCATCTCCGCGTTACCGTGGGTTACGGGCTGGCCCCTGGGCCCCAGGAAGGAGTAGGCCATCATGGAGGCGTGGGCCTTTCCTAGGGCCAGGCGGCTGTACTTGACCACGATGGTCTGGAGCAACTCCCACAGCACCTGGGGGGTGAAGACGCCCAGCTTGTTCTGCTCGTAGAGGTACGGCTGGAGAACCTCCTTGACGTTCTGCAGGAACTGGCGGAAGATCAGCAGCGTGGCGAGCATCTAGACGGAGCAGGAGAGAGTGGAGTGGTGCTGTGCTTAGGGCTCTCTAAAGCAAGTGGCCCTCAACTGGTGTCGCCATTGCACATTGCAGTCATCAACAGTGCCTTCACGTCCAGACAAAAACGTTTTATTTCTATTTCTTTTTACTTCTTTTCCTCACCTCCTTCAGACGCTCCATGTCCTTGAGGTAGAATCCGATGTAGAAAAGGCTGAGATAGGAATTGATGAATTCAAACTACACACACACACAACACAGAACAACACACCAAGTCAAGCATTCACCGCTGGGTCAGAAGGACGGCGTATTAAAGTGGCTCACAGCAGCAAGGCATCAAAGTGGAGTAGAGAGTATATCCCCGACTTACAAAAACCATCTTGATGATGAGGTTGTTGTCATAGGCACTCTGGAGGCGATAGTTCTCTGGAAGAGAAGGATGGAGACTTTAAAACGTATCCTTGACTGTGATTGTTGTATATTAAAGGGGCTCTACTACACCACCAGGTGTGAACGTGATTAGCCATTCCAAGCCGTTTCAAAAGTGCCACGCGACTAAATTGTCATTGTGACAAAGTGACATCACAAGTGGGAGTGTCTACCCAGATGTATGCTGACTAGATCCGTTTACCAGTTGGTACGATCCACTGGGTAGGCTGGTAGTCTGATGATCTAGTCAGCATGCATCTGGGTGGACACGCCCACTTGTGATGTCACTTCGTCACGACGGCTTGTAATGGCCAATCACGCTCACGCCTGCTGGTGTAATAGGGCCCCTTTAACATCGCTGTTATTATCGCCAGATGACCTGTGTCTGTGTATCACGGATGCTTACGTTTGAGTCCGTCAGCATCATCAATACATGTCACTGTGATGCTATAGTATAGTGTGTATATCAAGCACTAAATGATCAATCTGACAGAAGCTCACTGATATCGAGTGTCTCTCACCCATGTCGTTGAGCCAGTAGGCGATCTTCTTGTACAACTCGTCGCACACGGTCACGGTAATGGCCAGGACGATTTTAGGAAGAAACCGTGTGATTCCAGGCAACTCCTTGATCGCCATCACCACCTCCTGGGATACGATGTCAAAAACAATAAGACCATCAACTTTGAAGCACAGTCCGCTAACTTATTCAGAAACATCTCACCGAGTGCATTGTATTTTGTATATCAACTATCAACGACTATTACTTTAACTACTGATGTTTATGACTAATAATAATAATAATGATAATAATAATAATAATAATAATAATCATAATAATCGTGATTTATAGCTCCAGCTCTCTCTGTGTTCTGGTGGTGGTTCCTCAGCACGGCGGTCCTCACCTGCAGCTCCAGGCAGAGCAGCATGGCCAGGAACACGAAGCAGAGGCAGAGCAGGCAGATGGGCAGGCTCACCAGCCACCGGAACAGAGCCCGCTTCCACGAGGGGTAGTAGAACTCCTCACAGCCCGTGATGGGACTGCACCGCTTCACCCCCTGGAGGAGGAGGTGGGGGAGGGGGAGGGGGAGGAGGAGGAGGAGGAGGAGGAGGGGGTGAGGGAGGAGGTGGGAGAGGAGGAGGAGAGGTGGGAGAGGAGGAGGAGGAGGTGGGAGAGGAGGAGGAGGAGGTGGGGGAGGAGGAGGAGGTGGGGGGACAAGGAGGAGGAGGAGGGGAGGAGGAGGAGGAGGGGGAGGAGGAGGAGGTGGGAGAGGAGGAGGAGGAGGTGGGAGAGGAGGAGGGGGAGGTCGGGGGACAAGGAGGAGCAGGAGGAGGAGGAGATGGGGGAGAAGGTAGAGCGGGACAAAGAGGAGGAGGTGGGGGAGGAGCAGGAGGAGGAGGAGGAGGCGGAGAAGGTAGAGCAGGACGAAGAGGAGGAGGTGGGGGAGGAGGAGGAGATGGGGGAGAAGGTAGAGCAGGACGAAGAGGAGGAGGTGGGGGAGGAGGAGGAGGAGAAGGTGGAGCAGGAGGAGGAGGAGGAGGAGGAGGAGGAGGAGAAGGTAGAGCAGGACGAAGAGGAGGAGGTGGGGGAGGAGGAGGAGGAGAAGGTGGAGCAGG
>PIJE02000779.1:83039-108039 GCA_002895965.2 Coryphaenoides rupestris | reverse complement strand
GTTACAGAGATACTGTATATGTACAGTATATTGCTCGGTCAATTGATTCGGTTCCTCGTAACCTTCGTCAAATTTTAATAGACACATATGTTGTTGTTGTTGTTGTTGTCTGAGGATCTGTTCATTAGTTATTGATCACTTGACACATTTTACCACCAGAGATGAACAGCTCCCATGGATAACTACAGTGATAAATAATTGTGTATTAAATAATATGATTATGACTTCCATCTCAGCGTGAATCATGTTCAACTTCATTAAACTGAAATAAGCATCTATCTCACTCTCTTCCTCTTTCTCTCACACACGCAGCACGCACACACAGACACACAGACACAACACACACACACACACACATACACAAGGACACACACTCATGCAAATACAAACACACACACACACACACGCAAAAGCATGCACACACACACACACACACACATACACATACACAAAACAAACACACTCATGCACACACACACACAACACACACACATTCATGCACACACACACACACACACACACACATAAACACACACACACACACATTCATGCACACACACGCATAAACACACACACACACACGTACACACACATGCATACTCACACACACACACACACACACACACACACAGTGCAGACAGACCGGTCTTACTTCTCGAAGGAGGTGGTGATGAAGAAGGCGTGCTCCTGTGTGTGTGTGTGCTGACGGATCTGGATGTTGACCTGAGGGATCCCAACGCGGATCTGGTTCAGCAGCCATAGCAACGAGTGGTCGTCAACGCTGTCTGTTTTCCCTCACAGTGCTTTCTGTTTAATGTTCAATGTTATGCAGCAATTCACAAAAGCACATTCCTCGCCTGTGAAACCTGATTCTTATTTTGATTTTGATATATACAGTATATACAGTGAGATATATACTGGGAGTAGATATATATATATATATATATACTGTCTATATATACACAGAATATAGAGCAAGAGACATATACTGAATATAGAGAAAGAGATAGACTGTCTATTATGTATAGAGTTGCAGGCTACCAGATAGAAATGTACACCATATGGATATATATAGAAAGAGTGGTGGATTAATAGACATATCTACAGTCTATACAGAACGAGAGAGAGAGAGAGAGAGAGAGAGAGAGAGAGAGAGAGAGAGAGAGAGAGAGAGAGAGAGAGAAAGAGAGGAGAGAGAGAGGAGAGAGAGAGAGAGAGAGAGAGAGAGAGAGAGAGAGAGAGAGAGAGAGAGAGAGAGAGAGAGAGAGAAGAGAGAGAGAGAGAGAGAGAGAGAGAGAGAGAGAGAGAGAGAGAGAGAGAGAGAGAGAGAGAGACACATAGAGAGAGAGAGAGAGAGAGAGAGAGAGAGAGAGAGAGAGAGAGAGAGAGAGAGAGAGAGAGAGAGAGAGAGAGAGAGAGAGAGAGAGAGAGAGAGAGAGAGAGCGCTGTGTGTTAAAAGGAAACCTCGCCAATTTTCAACCTTATCTCTTTCCATGCGCATCCGAGACAAACTGCAAAATGCTAACTATCTGCTGACGTTCTCCGACAGACAAAGCTAGCGGTGTGATCTGGGTGCAGTAACCATTAACCATTTGCATAATATTACCCACAGTGCACTGATACAAAGTCGGCGGAAAATCGGCAGAGTTCCCCTTTCATAGAGAGAGATGAACTGAACAGAGAGAGCTATAGAGGATTTGTATAGATATGGAGGATAGAAGTGTGGGTTAACAGATACGTGGTAAAAAAAAAAGCAGCTAAAAACCCATTTGTTCAGACAGGCATTCAGGTAGCTTGTGGTATTTTATGTTGTATTTTGTCTCTTATGTCTGTTGTCTCCCCTGGTATATTTATCTGGTGTTCTTTCTTTTTATTTATTTGGTTTTAACTGATTTATTTGTGTGTGTTTTTCTAACTGTGAAGCATTTTGTGACTGGTATCTGTGCAAGGTGCTATAGAAATAAACTTTGCGTGCTCGCTTGCTGTATAGAGACACATCTGTGGGTTACAGAGATACTGTATATGTACAGTATCTCGCTCGGTCAATTGATTCGGTTCCTGGTTAACCTTCGTCAAATTTTAATAGACACATATGTTGTTGTTGTTGTTGTGTCTGAGGATCTGTTCATTAGTTATTGAATCACTTGAACACATTTTACCACCAGAGATGACAAAAACAGCTCCCATGGATAACTAGAGTGATCAATAATTGTGTATTAAATAATACGATTATGACTTCCATCTCAGCGTGAAATCATGTTCAACTTCATTAAACTGAATAAGCATCTATCTCACTCTCTTCCTCTCTCTCTCACACACACGCAGGCACGCACACACACACACACACGACACACACACACACACACACACATACACACACACAAAAACAAACACACACACACACACACACACACACACACACACAACACACACACACAACACACACACAAACACAAACACAACACACACACATCATCTGCACACAGCACACATACACACACACACACACGCATAAACACCACAGCACCGACCGACACATACGAGCATGTGCACACCACAACGTGCATTGCACACAGCAACACACAACGTACAACACCACATGCATACTCACATACACACTACACACACACGGCACACAGTTGCAGGACAGGGACCTGGTCTTACTTCTCGAAGGAGGTGGTGATGAAGGAGGCGTGCTCCGTGTGTGTGTGTGCTGACGGATCTGGATGTTACCTGAGGATCCCCAACGCGGATCTGGTTCAGCAGCCATAGCAACGAGTGGGTCGTCAACGCTGTCTGGAGACACACCGGGACACAGGGACACGGGCTCAGGGTCAGGGTCAGGGTCATGCAACACTCCCCTCTGACCTCTGACCCTGTCACACTAAATGTACATTCACATTTACATTATATAACAACTATCACTGTGGTCATAAAAGATAAGAATAGAGCAGGTTTCAAGCATTCATAGTTGCGAGGTTAATAGAATGAGTTTCAGTAACTGCTAGGTTGCCTGCATAATAGCTGGGATAAGAGCAGAAGTGCCGTTCTCACATCTAAGAACATACAATATGTCCAATACTAAACAACACTACTGTCCTCCATGTGACATTGAGACACGTTTGTCATAGTAACAGGCTTAATATGCTTAAAATATGTCAACACATGAACCAAAACACGCTTCAAATTATTTGTTAACCGGGGTACATACAGGGCATAATATGCTGAAAATAAGATGGCTTATATTTTTTCAAATCTTGGTATATTACATGTTTAAAGTCTGTCATTGTAGGACATAGATGGAACATTACAATACATATCGATGCAGTTCGGGAAAAGTCACTCTAAGAATCCGGCGTATCCAGAAAAGCTCTCCTGGGGGCTTGGAGGCCGGTGCCAGATCTCAGTCGGTTTGACGGACGGCCTCGTAATACACTAGTACCTCCGCAGTATCGACCAGTTCTGTGGACATTATACACGAGGTAGAAGTTGAATCCGGGCGTCCGATTTTGCTCTGATCTCAGAACGCTTGTGAAGAAGCATCCAGAGGCCGGGACACCTCATGTTACGCAACTGCATTTCCCGCGGGGTTACGTAACGCCGCTCGCTGCGGCCCGGTCGATGCAGCAGCTGCTGTCTACATTAACCGCCGAGCACTTAACTATCTAACCGACAATGTTTACAGATATTGAGCGGCTGCTCTCGGAGGCGCTGATATATGCACAGTTATGCATAAAGCAGTTGAATAATGCTCCGTCTGTGAACGACACGCTGTTGTTGTGTATTGTTGGAGTGACTTTGTAACATTGACTGAAAAAACTAAACCGTCCATCATTGGACGGTGGAGTAACATACATTATTTTTTTAAATGACCTAGACTGGACTCTAAATATATGGGAGCTGTCGATTCCAATATCTGAAAGGCCCCCAGGTGTGGGGGTAAATGACCTAGACTGGACTCTAAATATATGGGAGCTGTCGATTCCAATATCTGAAAGGCCCCCAGGTGCTCTTCCTTCTCCAGCTAATGTCTTAGCTTTTGGCTAGGGGCCCGGTTCAGCGATAACAGCAGCTGCTCAGCGATGGACGAATGGGTTGTGTGTGTGTGTGTGTGTGTGTGTGTGTGTGTGTGTGTGTGTGTGTGTGTGTGTGTGTGTGTGTGTGTGTGTGTGTGTGTGTGTGTGTGTGTGCTGTGTGTGTGTGTGTGTGTGTGTGTGTGTGTGTGTGTGTGTCTGTGTGTGTGTGTGCATGCGTGTGTGTGTGTGTGTCTGTGTGTGTGTGTGTGTGTGTGTCTGTGTGTGTGTGTGTGTGTCGTGTGTGTGTGTGTGTGTGTGTGTGTGTGTGTGTGTGCAGGGAGGCAGCGGTGCCCCCTTACCATACCTGGGAAAGTCATCAGGATGTCACAGTTGTCTGTCGGGACCATCTTCAGCCAGGACCTGCGGGACATGATGTATCGTCTGGCCTGCAGGAGCCGTTTGCCAAACAATTTATCTACAGGGAAGCCAATAAGAATACAAGAGAGAGAGACAGAGAGAGAGAGAGACAGCGAGACAGCGAGAGAGAGAGAGAGAGAGAGCAGTCAATGTAAAGGTACAATGGAGGATGACGGTGAGGCAGATGGTGGCGATGAGCCTCGTCGTCCAGCGAGGGGCGAGAGTAATGCGTCTCCGATAGACAGTCACCGCCAGACGAAGTGGCTCCGTTCACCCTCACAAGCCTCAGACCGAGCTCTGTTTTAATTATTCATCCCCATCCATCCCGAGAGAGCAACATATCACTGTGGTGCCAAAAGATAAGAATAGAAATTGAAGTTGCAAGTTAATAATTGCTATGTAACCTGCTGGGATAATAACTGGGATGACTAACACCAGTGATGACTAACATGTAAGGACACACGATACGCTAAACAATGCTAAGTACTATTAATAATGCATGCGAGTTAGTGCTAGGGTTAAGCAAGGGATGGGTGGGGTGGGGTGGGGTGGGGGTGGGGGGGGTGGGGGTGTTATGTAGAGTCCAGGTGGGTCTTGTGTCTCTCTTTATCCAAAAGTATTGAATAATTAGCCACCACTGGACAGCTATCCACTCTCAGCACATCAGCCCGACGTTCAGGGGAATCGCTCAGCGGCCCCGTGAAGGTCGAGTCCGTGTCTGTGCTGCTGCATCGGGATCACGGAGAAGCGTCGTCCTCTCGTCGGCGTCGTCGTCTCAAAAAAACGCTTCCCGCTGTAACCGGGCCGTTCCGCATTCCCGTTGGACCAACTGTCAAACCTTGAAACCGAATTGGAAAGTGTCGTCTCTCCGCCGTCTCTCTGCTGAGCGGTTGTCCCCGGGAAGACGCAGCCTAGCCTTACACCGCCCTACCGCCGCCTCTCGTTGCGCCGCGCCGCTCACCTGAAAGGATTACGCCTGAAGAACGAAGACGATGATGCGGTTTTGTCGTGAGTCTACGGTTTATTATGACCAGGGCGAAGGTGTCGCATTGTAGGCTGCAGTGCAGGAGGGTTTCTCAGGTTTTCTTCAATTCATAGTTTGCTAAAAATACTATTTAGCTGAAAATGGTTGCTGCCTGACACCCGAGATAAGCAGTGAGTGGACGCTCAGTGAGAATACTTACAAGGAACACGATGAGATGCAGCAGTACAGCATTACTGTCGTGACCACATTGGTTTTGCCGTTCTAAATGACCACAGAAGACCCCAATAACAAACATTCATCAGAAAGTTGTTCATCAGTTTGTATGTAAGGTTGTGACACCTGGGAGAGAGGCCCTGAGTGTCTGACGGGCTGGACAGTGGACACACAATTCTCCATTCAAAGGACATTCTATGTAATGTCGGGAACGATCATTTTTGCATCACAATCTTCATCGAGCCCAACAGTACTTCATTTATAATTTACAATTTATATGTACGTACTTTAACCTTATCAAAGAATGGCAGCGCCTGCGATTTGGATATTGCACCACTTGGCCATATTGCAATTTGGATAATATTTGTATTAATTAATTCTTCAGTCCTACTACAGTCATAACCGCAGGTGAAGAATATGTCCTGGTGTGTCCAGTCACCTTGGTGTGTCCAGTCAATATAAACCACGGAGAACAGAGAGTTCACCTGTTAGGACGTAGATCTTCCCTAACGGTGTGCAGGGTGACATGGTAACGCCACTGGGAACAACAACAACAACAACAACAACAACCTTGTGTTGCATATTTGGATTATATTTGGTAATATTAGGAGGACACAGCTCTCACACAGCTGGCAACCGGTGGTCTCATATAGAGCGGACACTGTGTTTTCCATACAGATAGTCAAGAGTTTGGTATCCATTTACATTTAGGGCATTTTGCATATTAGGACGCTTTTATCCAAGGGATTATGCTATTCACAGAATCAGAAACAGAATCAGAATCAGCTTTATTGCCTTCGCCTTTACAGACAACGAATGTACTTTTGTGAAATCGGTGCATAACATTGAACATTCAAATTCAACATGAACGTGAGGATTCGGTATTATCGACGATTTCTTCTCCCATCACTCGCCTTTCTTACCGACCGTAACAGAGCGGATTTCTTGTTTCGTCGTTCATCGTTTTGTGTCTGTTGCTGCGAAAAGACTGGGTGGGCCGACAGTAAGACTATCGCATATTGACTTAAACGTCCCAAGGTATCGTTGCACAGAGATTTGTCACGCTGGTGAAGCCGTCTCTCTCTCTCTCTCTCTCTCTCTCTCTCGCTCACTGCCTCCTGGAAAGCTCAGCACCACTAGTACTCTCCCTGAACACTGTGTGTGTGTGTGTGTGTGTGTGTGTGTGTGTGTGTGTGTGTGTGTGTGTGTGTGTGTGTGTGTGTGTGTGTGTGTGTGTGTGTGTGTCTGTGTGTGTTTGCCCAGCAGTGACTGCAGGCAGGATTTACTGTGGCTGTAACAGACTAGCTTGTCGTGCATTATCAGCAAAGCTAATGTAGGCTAACACTGAGGACGAGGATGATGAAGTCTGCGTGTGTGTGTGTGTGTGTGTGTGTGTGTGTGTGTGTGTGTGTGTGTGTGTGTGTGTGTGTGTGTGTGTGTGTGTGTGTGTGTGTGTGTGTGCGGGCTGTGAGTATCAAAATATAATCTTTAAAACGTCCTTCTCTCAGGGCGGGGTGAAATGGAAAACACTATTATCATGAATTATAAAGCATTAAAATATGATTTATAATGTGACATAACCTAATCCCACATTGCAGAAGCCTACTGAGGTTCATTAAAATGATTTACATGCAAATGTATGAAGTTATCAGTCCTAATGTCACTGGGTAAGAATGAGAGAGACTTTGGACCTCTACCCTGAGAAATGTTGCCGAAATACCAATACCTTAAATGTACATTAAAACAATGTCACTGGAAGACCATGGCCAGTGCAACAGATCCATCATCCCGGGACTAGAGGATCTATTTTATTCATTCTCCATTCTTTCACTTCACTAGACGCTCACCCTGCTAGCACCCTAGTCACCATGTAGCCTCTCTCTCTTTCTCTGTCTCTCTCTCTCTCTCTCTCTCTCTCTCTCTCTCTCTCTCTCTCTCTCTCTCTCTCTCTGTCTCTGTCTGTCTCTCTCTCTCTCTCTCTCTCTCTCTCTCTTTCTCTGTCGCTCTCTCTCTTTCTCTGTCTCTGTCTCTGTCTCTGTCTCTCTCTCTCTCTCTCTCTCTCTCAAGTACTGATATTTAGTACATTCAAAACTCATTAATAACTTTTATCCAGTTGTATATATTGCAGTAACAATGTATGGACTGGACTCAATGGATACAATTTGAGTACCAGTGCTTGTTACATTGCTAATCTCTGGAAGAACTTGTGTATTACATTATTAAGGGTTTATTATGCATGTATTATAAAGGATGAATCTAAAATTTCAACCAATTTAATGTGTTTAAATCAGGAATTAATATTAGCACTGTCTATGCTGGGTCGATGATTGGTCGTAATTATGATATAGTGTTATCAGAAATCTTATGAGGCTTATGAGGATATAATGTCATCCACAGACCACATGTCTGTCCCGCATATTTGTGCAGTTCTGCAAGAGTACAGAGCACACAACAACAGTGTATTAACTCTGCACACACACACACACACACACACACACACACACACACACACACTGCTTTTCACACACCCTTCATGTACCTGTGGCATGGACACACACACACACACACACACACACACACACACACACACACACACACACACACACACACACACCCTTCATGCACCTGTGGCATGGACACACACACAACACACACACACACACACACACACACACACCCTTCATGTACCTGTGGCATGGACACACACACACACACACACACACACACACACACACACACACACACACACACACACACCCTTCATGCACCTGTGGCATGGACACACACACACACACACACACACAGCCTTTGATATTGATACCACCCCCGTCTCTCATCATGCGCATAATATTGCACGAAAAGACACAGACATCCTTTTGACTTTGACCACTTCCCACCTTACTGTCTGTCCTCCAGCCGGGGGGGGGGGGGGGGGGTTCAATTAAATTCAATTCAATTAAATGATCATCCTCAAGTCATCAAGCCGCCGCCACCACAACGACACACCTGCACCGTCCTACAGTCTAGCCGACGTCATCCTATCGATATACGTGTGGGCGTGTGTGTGTGTGTGTGTGTGTGTGTGTGTGTGTGTGTATGTGTGTGTGTGTGTGTGTGTGTGTGTGTGTGTGTGTGACGCTCACCCAGCACGCTGAAAGGCATCGAACGCGTCTGCTGCTGCTGCTGCTTCTGCTGCTGGTGGTGCTTGTGGTGCGTCTTGCTGCTGCTGTCCGCTTCGCTCGACACCACCACCATCCTTACCCCGGTCCCGGTCCCGGTCCCGGTCCTGGTCCTGGTCCTGCTGGTGCTGCTGGAGGTGGTGCAGGTGTCTTCTACGGCTGCGTCACCGCGCACCGTGTCTACACCATCACTGGTATCACCATCACCACCATCATCATCATCATCGTCAGTTCCAGTGGCGGCCGCTGCCAGCATGATGGTGCAGCAGGAACCCTCTCTCTCTCTCTCCCGCTCTCTCTGTATGTCTCTCTCTCTCTCTCTCTCTCTCGCTCTCTCTGTATGTCTCTCTCTCTCTCTCTCACACACACACACACACACTCTCTCTCTCGCTCTCTCTGTATGTCTCTCTCTCTCTCTCTCTCACACACACACACACACACACACACACACACACACACACACACACACACTCTCTCCCTCCCGCTCTCTCTGTATGTCTCTCTCTCTCTCTCTCTCACACACACACACACACACACACACACACACTCTCTCTCTCTCTCTCTCTCTCTCTCTCTCTCTCTCTCTCTCTCTCTCTCTCTCTCTCTCTCTCTGTATGTATCTCTCTCTCTCGCTCTCTCTGTATGTCTCTCTCTCTCACACACACACTCTCTCTCCCACTCTCTCTCTCTCTCTCTCTCTCTCTCTCTCTCTCTCTCTCTCTCTCTCTCTCTCTCTCTCTCTCTCTCTCTCGATGGATGGATGGAGGGGAGGATGAGGAGGAGGAGGGGCAGGACTGTGGGGTAGATAGATCCACGAACACCACCACCCTCCTCTCTTGAGTGATGTTCAGTCATTGCGTCACCGTGGGGTCACCGTGGTGGGGGTGTGGACACGCGTGTCGTGATCGAGCATGCAGTGACGTCAGAGCAGAGTGGGGGAGACACTTGCTCACTAGAAATAACAACATCCATATAGAGATCACAGTATTATATATAGTATAGATTATATTGGATAAGATATGATAGAGACAGTGGACCTATGGATATTGATCCAGACAGAATTTCAATAATAATAATAATAATAATAATAATATCTATAATAATAATAATAATAATAATATCTACAATAATAATAATAATAATAATAATAATCCTTGGACGTCTCCTCGCTTGCTCAGTGTGAACTACATGACGTCACTAGGGCAGTACTGTGTGTTGAACACTAGAGGGCGACAGCGCACCGCAGCGTGAGGCTGGAGACGGAGACCAGACTCAAGGTTATTATACTCAAGACTCGACCTTTCGTCTCCTTATACATTTCAAGATAGTCTTGAATCCCCCAATCTAGTTGTAAATAATATAACATTGTAACAAAGTAATAAGGCTAGTTCTTAATAATTGATTTAACTCAGTATAACTCCAGAGCCTCAAAGAATTTTCTTTAAAGGCTTAAAATAGCCACGTTGTAAATCAGAGCATCCCAAAGGAAGCGTTCAGTTAGCCTGCCTGTCTGCCTGTCTGCCTGTCTGCCTGCCTGTCTGCCTGTCTGCCTGTCTGTCTGTCTGTCCCCTGGTGATGGGTGGTCTCAGGACCGGCGGCGCTAAAGCGGATGGCAGCATATAAATAGCGCAGAAAAATAACTGCTATAGTGCTGTCTCTCCTCCTGCCCTCACTTCTCACATTATAACTGATGTGGATTCCATAAGATAAAGATAAGATAAGATAAAGTCTTTATCGTCCCATAGGGAAATTAATTTTCACACCATGTACATACATAGAAACACAGATGACAATGACATACAGATATATACTCACAGATAATACCCACATGACATCCATTCCTCATCAATCACCCACGCACACACGCACATACGCACACACACACACACACACACCCACAAGCACACACACACAGAATCCCTTGAGCCAAAAGTCAGATGTGCATTTTTAGGCTTCTTCTTCTGTGAAAAAGACAGACAGGAAATAGTTTCAAAGACAGGAAGTGACATGTGTAGACTTCTAGGAGCGCGGGTCAAAATCAAAGCATCGCGCACTAGCGGCCCACCAGGCCACCCAGATAAGATATGGCAATTTGTTGACACTTGAGTTGTCCAAGTTGCATTCAGTGGTTCATCGGGTTCATGGGACAAAACATTTCGTTCGTTCCAGAACATTCATCCAGAAACTATGGACGCCTAAACAGACACACGTGTCATCACATCCCACAATCGGATAGCATTGTCTTTTTCCTTTTGAATGACAGCATGTGTGCGTTTGCCGTGGAAAAACACAGCCGTTCATTTGTTCAATTCCATACCTGTCATGGTTCTTTTCCTCTGTTATGTGACACATCTTGACCACGAGAGTCGGGTGGCGGCGGCAGCGTTGCCAAATGTGCCTCTCACATGACTAGCGTTGTTTACTGACTAGGCTGGCGAGTAGATCAACGATGCGGCTCACCATTCTGCATGTGCGACGGGTAATCAATGGCATGGATTAACAGGGACACACTTAACGCTAATCCAGCCGTTAAGGACAATGTCAATATTCAGTTGTTTTCCGTCGAAGAGCGCCGGAGTCTCAAGGACACTTTCCTTGCACACATAATATATCGCAGGTCATGTGACAAATACATGTATAAAGTATGTGTCTAAGTGAATCAGCCTGATGTTTGAGCTTACATTTTCAAATAGTTGGTAAGGCGGGCTCTCTCATGTATTCTATAATGAGCAGCAAAGATTTTGCACTTTTAATTAAAACATTTTATTTTATTTATTGCAACACCTTGGATTTTGAATATACTCCACAAGCTCAGATAGCCGGATCCATGAGCGAAAAACCTTTGTAAATGAAGGCTAGCAGAGCCAGAACCGAAAATAAATTATATAATTATCTATATTGATAGAGGCACTTTTCCTCACAAAGTGCTTTTACCAGGGCCAGCAAAATAGAAACCAAAACAAGTATAGAACATTTTAAAAAGCAGTTAACATGTTGGTGAAATTAATACCATAAGAGTTTAGAACCTAAACACAGGCCCTCTCAGAGGTTTCACGCTCTATCCGCCATTATGTCACGCCAGTTGACCTCTCCCAAGGTCAAAGGTCAGGGGATCCTCTTGAGGATACCCCTGACCCCATTGTTATCATCGTGATCCATACGAGAGAGACGAGAGAGAGAGAGAGAGAGAGAGGGAGAGAGAGAGATTTGACCCCCCGACCCTCCCTCCTATATGATTTCTTTACCAGCTTGAGTGAACCTGAGACCTTAGAAAAACCTGCCACCAAATAGGAAATGCAATTAGCCTCGCGGTGGTCTGGAGGGAGTCCTAGCGGGTGGAGACCGGAGGCCGGAGTTGTGCTCCACCCTCCACCCTCCTCCACCGCCCAGGCGAGGAAGGAGGTTGTAATCACACTGTTGCCTTTCCTTTCCTCTCTGTCTCTGTGGCCCTCCAACCCTCCAGCTGTCCTGACCTCCATCTCTGGTGGTGGGATGGAGAGGGAGGCTCCAGATTTTCTTCTTCCGTAGTATGTTGTGGTTGTTGTTGTGTGTGTGTGTGTGTGTGTGTGTGTGTGTGTGTGTGTGTGTGTGTGTGTATGTGTGTATGTGTGTGTGTATGTGTGTATGTGTGTGTGTGTATGTGCGTGTGTGTGTGTGTGTGTGTGTGTGTGTGTGTGTGTATGTGCGTGGGTGTCCAGAGCAGCTGCTATGATGTTGAGGGAGTCTCAGGTCAAACCCAATTCAATCCTAAACAACTTCCACCAACTTCCACCTACCGCCGACACCTAAAAAAGTGTGGCAGTGGTTCTACAAATCCCAGTGCAGACAAAACGTGCTCGGAATTGGCTCAGAGTATCAAATGAAACCGAAAACCAGACGGAAACGGGTCCAATCTGGAGGTTTGATGGGATCAACGACCACATATAAAAAAAGATTAGTTGATAAAAGCCCTCTTCAATAGTTTATTCGAGACCTCGTACGTAGGAGGTGGATCACGGGGGTGGGGGGGGGGGTTTGCTGGGCCTTTTGAGCTTTGAGTTAGCCTAGCACCGGCTGCCTGGGAGGTCGTCAGGGTGTCCAAAACGCAGAGGATGGTGGGTGGCGGGGTTAAAGGTTAAAGGTTCTGATGCCCTATAACCCCTATACCTGCTCATTGATGACCCGTGTCTGAATCCACTGTAAGTTCCTTTGGATACAACAGTATGGACCGAAGGCAGTTGAGGCTTTTGTCCTCAAATGATAATAGCTCAAATGTTAACTTAGCTTTCAGGTGCTCTCCGTAATAAGCCAAGATGTCAAACTATTTAGCATTCAGGCTAATTTCCGAACGGTGCTCCACGGAGATCCAGTCTTTAGCCTTAGCGTGCCGCCTACTGCATACTTTTGCTTTGTTATATTATATGGATTTCCCTTCGCGTACGCGTGGAATTCAGGTTCACATTCAGAGAGTCAAAGTCATCGCCGTGTTTTTGCCTCTGTACCCGAGTTCTCCACACGTCTGTAGCGGTGGTTAGGGTTGTTCACATTTGAACCTGGTAATTACCACCCCTGGTGACCAACAACGTCCCACCGGCGCAGATTATTGCCACATACAGTCCAGTGACGTAAGCAGCTCTCAAGTGCAGTGGGACAAACACTAGATGTTTACAAAGGATATCCGTTACGAGGGGACGGGTCGTCTCGTGACGAAACGCTCACTGTTTATTAATGGCGGCCGACACAATACACACTTGGACGGCGCATTAGCGGTCGGTTCCCATCTCCCAGCGCTCTGCCAAGCAGGATGTTTACCTGCTCTCAAGACGCTGTGCGCGACACTCTGCCCGGCCCTGCCAAGTTTGCGTTCCTTCAAATACCGGCAAAGTTGAATCCCCGATCCCAGCCCGGCCAATTGGTTCTCTGCGCGGGGGTTCGAGTCCCGGCATCCGCGGTCACCCTTGAGCAAGACGCCTAAACCCTTACGACTCATTAATGTATGTACTGTATATGTACAAAGGATTTTGTACATAAATTGTGTACGGTCAAGGAATGAGTCGTAATTACTGAATGGAATTGATGATGGCAAACATGTTGATTTACTGAAAAATATTAAAATAAAGATCCTGAATTATCTCATTAACAGATATTATTTAAGTATTAATGGTTTGTGGACAGTTCAGTTCACACAAAAACATAAGGGTAGCGGTTTGGATCGGTTCCACTCGTAACGAAACGCATTCCTAACCCTCTGTTCTATTATCATCGTCAAGCGTGTTGGTTGTTACCTTGCATGGTTGGCACCGCCGTCGGAGTATGAATGGGTGAATGTGAGGCAACACTGTAAAGTGATTTGGATAAAAGATAAGAATGAATGTAATTAATTTATCATTTAAGCTTGAAGCGAAAACATCAGTTTTTCTATTTTCTTTTTGGGCAGGTAACTCAAAAATGTGCTGCCTCTGGTCGAGGGATAAACTGAAGGTGCTGAGATACCACTGTAAGGGGGGTGGGGGTGGCGGTGGTCGTGGGCGGGGTAGAGAGTCATTAAAGTGACTATTAAGCACACAATAGGTGACGCAAACGGGGGACGACAAACAATAGTCTGGCTGGGCTAATATCTCCTGGAGGTGTGCGTGTGTGTGAGCGTGTGTGCGTGTGTGTGTGTGCGTGTGAGTGTGTGAGTGTGTGTGTGAGTGAGTGTGTGAGTGTGTGAGTGTGAGTGTGTGTGTGTGTGTGTGTGTGTGTGTGTGTGTGTGTGTGAGTGTGTGCGTGTGTGTGTGAGTGTGTGTGTGTGTGTGTGTGTGTGTGTGTGTGTGTGTGTGTGTGTGTGTGTGTGTGAGTGCCCGCACATGAAACGAAAACATGAAAACGTCAGACAGGAAAAGGGAAGCCACAGTGGATGCGGGCCGGCGATGTATATACAACATCCGTTTATTTAAAGAGTAATTAAAAGAGTATTTACACGGAGCTTATTCATGCCGATTTGCACGACGTATACATTCTAGTGACAACAAATGTACACGCACGTACGTCACTTCACATTTCAACCAAGCAAAAAAAGTGCAAAACGTTATCGCCATTATAAGGATGCATTACTAGTGTGACAATAGTACAAAGTGTATCACAATGTGTGTGTGTGTGTGTGTGTGTGTGTGTGTGTGTGTGTGTGTGTGTGTGTGTGTGTGTGTGTGTGTCTGTGTGTGAGGAGCTTGGTTCCGGCTATGTGCAGTCGATGGACGAAAGATGTGTGTCATCATCTCTTCTGTCTTCACAACGTGTAGAGCCCTGGTGAAGACGGGCTAGCCGCTAGCCAAATGTCCTCGGTGATTCTTTTTTTTTCTTGCTAGAAAGAGAGAGTTGGAGAGAGGGGGGGAGAGGAGGAAGTGGGATGGATGAACTAAACAATTGCCATTGAAATCACACGCTTGACGATGATAATAGAACAGAGGGTTAGGAATGCGTTTCGTTACGAGTGGAACCGATCCAAACCGCTACCCTTATGTTTTTGTGTGAACTGAACTGTCCACAAACCATTAATACTTAAATAATAATATCAATAATAATAATAATATCTGTTAATGAGATAATTCAGGATCTTTATTTTAATATTTTTCAGTAAATTATAAGGTTGAAAGTTTCGATGGTCAACATGTTTGTCATCATCAATTCCATTCCTTGACCGTACACAATTTATGTACAAAATCCTTTGTACATATACAGTACATACATTAATGAGTCGTAAGGGTTTAGGCGTCTTGCTCAAGGGTGACCGCGGATGCCGGGACTCGAACCCCCGTGCAGAGAACCAATTGGCCGGGCTGGGATCGGGGATTCAACTTTGCCGGTGTTTGAAGGAACGCAAACTTGGCAGGGCCGGGCCAGAGTGTCGCGCACAGCGTCTTGAGAGCAGGTAAACATCCTGCTTGGCAGAGCGCTGGGAGATGGGAACCGACCGCTAATGCGCCGTCCAAGTGTGTATTGTGTCGGCCGCCATTAATAAACAGTGAGCGTTTCGTCACGAGACGACCCGTCCCCTCGTAACGGATATCCTTTGTAAACATCTAGTGTTTGTCCCACTGCACTTGAGAGCTGCTTACGTCACTGGACTGTATGTGGCAATAATCTGCGCCGGTGGGACGTTGTCGGTCACCAGGGGTGGTAATTACCAGGTTCAAATGTGAACAACCCTAACCACCGCTACAGACGTGTGGAGAACTCGGGTACAGGGGCAAAAACACGGCGATGACTTTGACTCTCTGAATGTGAACCTGAATTCCACGCGTACGCGAAGGGAAATCCATATAATATAACAAAGCAAAAGTATGCAGTAGGCGGCACGCTAAGGCTAAAGACTGGATCTCCGTGGAGCACCGTTCGGAAATTAGCCTGAATGCTAAATAGTTTGACATCTTGGCTTATTACGGAGAGCACCTGAAAGCTAAGTTATCATTTGAGGACAAAAGCCTCAACTGCCTTCGGTCCATACTGTTGTATCCAAAGGAACTTACAGTGGATTCAGACACAGGTCATCAATGAGCAGGTATAGGGGTTATAGGGCATCAGAACCTTTAACCTTTAACCCCGCCACCCACCATCCTCTGCGTTTTGGACACCCTGACGACCTCCCAGGCAGCCGGTGCTAGGCTAACTCAAAGCTCAAAAGGCCCAGCAAACCCCCCCCCCCACCCCCGCCCTCCTACGTACGAGGTCTCGAATCCTTCCCCTTTTGCTGACTACTGCAACGTAGTTGCGTCTCATAACGCAGTACCTATGTTTATAGCGTCTCGAATAAAACGTATGTGTTGTAAGGTCTAGTGTGCCTTCTTCATCAGGGACTTTGTTCGATACATAATCTTATTTTTTTTGTCTTTAGCATAGTGGATTTTCTTGTGGTGGATAGTAGGCTTTTTTTTAGGTTTTTTTTTTTTTCCCGGTTAATCACAATTCCTTCCATAGTATTGAGAACCCGTTTCCCGTGCCTGGGTTTTACGGTTATCATATTGATTGCTTCTGCAGGCCACTGAATAATCCCGAGGTCGACGTTTGTGTACTGCTTAATCTGCTGGAGTGTTTAGGAACCAAGCTGCGACACCACGTTTTCTTGGTAGGTGTCAGGCGGTCGAAACAGGGTGGATAGGGTTGGTGGAATAGGGTTGTTTATGGATTTGTAAAGGTTGGGTTTTTGACCCTGGATCTGCTTATCAAATTAATGCATTACAGCCTCTGTCCAACACCACAACACACACCACAACACACACACACACACACACACACACACACCACAACACACACACACACACACACACACACACACACACACACACACACACACACACACACACACGCACACACACACACACACACACACACACTCACACACACACACACACACACACACACACACACACACACACACACACACACACACACACACACACACACACACACACACACACACACACACACACACGCACGCACGCACACACACACACACACACACACACACACACACACACACACACACACACACACACACACACACTAACATAAGACATGGAAACGGAAGCTCTCACTCCCTCCACTCATCCAACCGACCAGAAGATGGAGGCAGGAACAGCTGGGAGGGTTGAGGGCCAGCAGAAGAGGGCAAGAGAGGAAAGGAAAAGGTTTCAACAGCTGGTCTACCAGAAGAACATCGAGCGGATGCTGCAGGGCGAGAAGAACCAGACGAGGCTGAAGAACGGCATCATGGAGGACAAGCTCAGGAGGGAGCGCGACGACCTCAGCATGGAAGCCATTGACCTGCGGAAGGACAAGGACACGCTGGAGTTTGAGATCCAGTCCTTCCGGCTGCGCTGCAAGCAGGACTTTGTGTCGTCTCTGATCGGCATCTCCAATGTGTCCAGGGCCTTCCTGGAGAAGATCAACTCCCTGTTCCCCCAACACATCCCCTTCCAGCTCACCTGTGAGAAGCAGCGCGACAACCTGGAGCAGATCCGCAGCAACTGCACCAGCCTGTCCCGCGAGGTGGAGGACACCCTGCAGCGCTACCTGGACAGTGTGGGCATCCAGGTGTCCAACACCCTGGGACAGATCAGCCACCTGGCCGCAGAGAACAAGCGGCTGACCAAGGACCACAACTGGTGCAACCAGAACCGCACAGGCATGATTCATGAACACCGGCAACAGCTGCGCAGCGCCAAGCTCCGCTGCGACGAGGAGCGGAAGGAGCTGCTGAACGATAAGAGGAGCCTGGCCGGGGACAAGGTGGTGCTGAACAAAGCGCTGGCGGTCAAAGAGTCGAAGATCGAATACCTCCAGGAGCAGAGCCGGCAGCTCAACGCCACCTGTTTGTTCAGGGTGAGTAGGTCCTGGGAAGGAGGCGCATCGACATCTCAACGACTGTTGTTGTTGTTTTCGGTCTTCTTTTTCATTGGTTATTTGCGCATATTTGGATCGAATACTTTTGGCGACTCGCTAAGGCAGTAATCCACACATCTTAGACATATGTGTGTGTGTCTGTTTGACCTGTATTGTTTTGTGTAGTATGAAACAGATACAGGTGAATATTTAACACTGACTTGTGTGTGCTTGTGTGTGTGTATGCTTGTTTCAGAATCCATACCCCCCTGCAGTTGGACGGTACAATCCCGGCTCTACTGGGTTAAATAAAACCAGTCATCAATGGAATCAATGGGGTTTTTAACTTGGGCTCCTTGGGCACAGGATCCTTGGGCACAGGACTGGGCAGTACAAATCTCGGCCGAACCACTCTAGGCAGTGCAAATCTCGGCCGTACCACTACTACAAATCTAGGTAGTACAAACCAAGGCAGCACCTATCTCGGCCGTACCACCAATTTTGGCAGCACCAATCTTGGCAGTAGCCTGGGGAGAGTAACTGGAACTGGAAGCGCTGGAAGCCTTGGGGGTCTCGGCAGCGGACGGACGGGATCAGGTGAGCACAAACGCACGTGTATGCTGATGACGTCCTGCTGAGTGTGTGCGTAACGTGGTCAGCACGGTCCTGCATAGTAATGATTGTACTTTGTGCATCTTTTAGCCTCAGTGATGCTACAGCAGCATCTCCAAGAGCTGCAGCGCTACGCTACGGGCACCGAGTGAGTATAACTTTACCGTGATCATTTCCCGCCAAAAGGCCTAGCTAGCTGTGACGGGATCGATTTATCGTGTTTGGAGTCAGCGCTAACGCTTGAAGCCCACCTCAACAAACTGCACCCAAACACATTGTTTATAAAAGGAGAGGATTCTGAACTGGTGTCAAGTTATTAATCACCTAATCTCCTGCCACCCCCCCCCCCCCCAATTGTTTAGTTCATCCAAGCCCTTACAATAACTGTTTATTAAAACTGTCTGCGTATGTTTGTGTCCAGTGAATCATGGCCGCTCGCGGGGTTATTCCTGGTCCGAACTCTACACGCTAGACGGACAACAACAGGCCCCCGCACAACAATGGGAGGCTGACAGGAATCATCCAGGCCCACACCCACCGAGAGCCAGTGTTCCTCCGCGTGTCAGATAGCATCGGGGGACAGTAAGAGCGTGGATATCCGCACTCAGTGTCGGCCGCCACAAACACATGGAGACCTGAAAGAGCTTGTCCGGAGCAGGAATCAGTATGTCCAGAGTAGGTAACGCCTAACCCACATGCCGAGCACTGAGAGCCATGGTGTAATTGCCTCAGGCTCAGAACTTGTTGATCACACGAAGGTGAAAGGAATAAGCTCTATCGGGGGGGGGGGGGGTGGCAGGAGATTAGGTGATTAATAACTTGACACCAGTTCAGAATCCTCTCCTTTTATAAACAATGTGTTTGGGTGCAGTTTGTTGAGGTGGGCTTCAAGCGTTAGCGCTGACTCCAAACACGACAATCGATCCCGTCACAGCTAGCTAGGCCTTTTGGCGGGAAATGATCACGGTAAAGTTATACTCACTCGGTGCCCGTAGCGTAGCGCTGCAGCTCTTGGAGATGCTGCTGTAGCATCACTGAGGCTAAAAGATGCACAAAGTACAATCATTACTATGCAGGACCGTGCTGACCACGTTACGCACACACTCAGCAGGACGTCATCAGCATACACGTGCGTTTGTGCTCACCTGATCCCGTCCGTCCGCTGCCGAGACCCCCAAGGCTTCCAGCGCTTCCAGTTCCAGTTACTCTCCCCAGGCTACTGCCAAGATTGGTGCTGCCAAATTGGTACTGCCAAGATTGGTACGGCCTAGATTGGTGCTGCCTAGATTGGTACGGCCTAGATTTGTACTGCCTAGAGTGGTACGGCCGAGATTGTACTGCCTAGAGTGGTACGGCCGAGAGTTGTACTGCCCAGTCCTGTGCCCAAGGATCCTGTTCCCAAGGAGCCCAAGTTAAAAACCCCATTGATTCCATTGATGACTGGTTTATTTAACCCAGTAGAGCCGGGATTGTACCGTCCAACTGCAGGGGGGTATGGATTCTGAAACAAGCATACACACACACAAGCACACACAAGTCAGTGTTAAATATTCACCTGTATCTGTTTCATACTACACAAAACAATACAGGTCAAACAGACACACACACATATGTCTAAGATGTGTGGATTACTGCCTTAGCGAGTCGCCAAAGTATTCGATCCAATATGCGCAAATAACAATGAAAAAGAAGACCCACCCTGAACAAGCAGGAGGCGTTGAGCTGCCGGTTCTGCTCCTGGAGGTATTCGATCTTCGACTCTTTGACCGCCAGCCTTTGTTCAGCACCACCTTGTCCCCGGCCAGGCTCCTCTTATCGTTCAGCAGCTCCTTCCGCTCCTCGTCGCAGCGGAGCTTGGCGCTGCGCAGCTGTTGCCGGTGTTCATGAATCATGCCTGTGCGGTTCTGGTTGCACCAGTTGTGGTCCTTGGTCAGCCGCTTGTTCTCTGCGGCCAGGTGGCTGATCTGTCCCAGGGTGTTGGACACCTGGATGCCCACACTGTCCAGGTAGCGCTGCAGGGTGTCCTCCACCTCGCGGGACAGGCTGGTGCAGTTGCTGCGGATCTGCTCCAGGTTGTCGCGCTGCTTCTCACAGGTGAGCTGGAAGGGGATGTGTTGGGGGAACAGGGAGTTGATCTTCTCCAGGAAGGCCCTGGACACATTGGAGATGCCGATCAGAGACGACACAAAGTCCTGCTTGCAGCGCAGCCGGAAGGACTGGATCTCAAACTCCAGCGTGTCCTTGTCCTTCCGCAGGTCAATGGCTTCCATGCTGAGGTCGTCGCGCTCCCTCCTGAGCTTGTCCTCCGTGATGCCGTTGTTCATCCTCGTCCGGTTCTTCTCGCCCTGCAGCATCCGCTCGATGTTCTTCTGGTAGACCAGCTGGGACTGGCATTCGGCACCTGTACAGGGGAAAACAAACCAAACACAACATAGCTCAAGAGACCACTGTTGGATGTACATGTAACCCAGGTCCCAAATACCATAATAATGCGTTATGGTATGATATGTTATTATCTGTTATGTTATGATAAGTTATTATCTGTTATGTTATCTGTTGACATGCGATGGTAACTCGGTACGGTACGCCGTGTAACCGACAGCCAATCAGAGCGCGCCCTGCATTAGAAAGACTGCAGGTGCAAGCGATTAGCAGGAAACGGCGCCGCTGCAGCTGAACGGGGCTGCCGCCGCGGAGACGGAGCCGCTGCAGGTGTCCGCCGCGCCGGCGTTTTAGGAGCGATCGGGTGAATGGAAGTGGTTGAGCTGGGCAACTTGATGGCGAGCTAACCGAACCCAGTCCAGGACCCGAGCCCAGCAGGAATCGTCCGTGTCCCGCCAGCGTGGTAGGACCGAACTGCGGAAACTCCTCCGCCATTTCCTCGCATACACGCACACTTGGCCCAGCACACACCCATTCCCCTTTTGACTGACTTTTCCCTACGGACTATGGACAACTGTCCTTGACTATTCCCTTGTGCTGGGAAAATGGACTTGTAACTGTGCGGCGGTATGAAGAGGGAGAGCACCTAGGCTTACTGATTTCCGTATTTATTTGGTGTGTTTTGTGTGGTTAATTATACTAAATTCAATTTGTATGGCCATAGGTTGTTTTGTTTATTTTGTTTTGGGTGTTGGGTTTCTTTATTTTTCTAAGTACATGGTACCTAAATATGAACTTTGCTGTCTCCTGAGTCGTCCTTAAACCCTGTCATCACGCGTAATCCTTCCTCCTCCTTGTAACCTAAATCTTCTGACCCCTAGTCCACGCTATAATGTCCAGCTACCATAGCTGTTACAGGAAAGTAGAGTAATGGTGTGCTACATACAAGTCAATACAATACAATCCATCATTTACTACACAGGCGCACAATAGGATAACAACTCCTGACCCTCACCCTTCTGAAGGCCCACGGGAAAACGGGCCACATGCAAGGGGAAGAGCGCACATCCAAGAGGAATAGTTGGCAGCGCATGAGGTGCCAAAGGGCCAGACAGATAACGGTCGCACAGAAGTAAGATTAAGCATAAGATAAGTCATAGTCAGTATGTACTGCAACGTATGTATGTATTTCCAGTATGTACAGTATGCTCTTGATCCAATATTATACGGTATAAGTAGCGAGGTATATATTTACAGGGTGACTTACAATCTTTGGTCTTTGGGCAGTTAATCCCTCCACTCATAATTTTATATCTGCTGAATTCACCGTTGCATTGGTTCTGTTGATATTGAAGAGATAGAGTATCATCATTAGGGTTAATGGTAACATATAATATACAAAAAGAGATACAGTAGACGGCAAGAAGGTAAGATGTTTGCTTTTTTTGTATTCACAAATACAGTATAACAGAACAAAACAAGTATTTAAGTATTTAAGTGTAATTTAAGAAATATATACAATGTTTGCCAAACAAACAACCTTGGTGTTCATCGCAGTATCATTCTGCCTTTGACCTGATCTGTACATCTCAAAATAAAAATACAAATACAAATACTACGACTAATACTAATAATATAGTAACAATTGTAATAATATTAATGTGAACAATAATAGTAAATACAAAACAAGATATACATAATCATACTCATCATCAGAATAGTCATCGTAATAATAACAACAACAACAATAATCATATCATAATCATAATCATAATAACAATAATCCTAATCATAATAACCATAATCAGAATCAGAATCAGAATCAGAATCATAATAACAATAATCATAATAATCTGAGGCTGAGCTCACCAACTGGTTGTTTATCTCCACGATATAGTTGTAGGACATGGCGCTGAGGTTCCGCATGGCCACCAACTCCTGGTCCACCAGCAGCCTCTCCGTGACGGTCAGGTTCAGGGCCTTGGTGAGGTTCCGGCGGTGCTGCCGCAGGTCCACGTTCTCCAAGGACAGCCGGCTGAAGCTCTGCTCCAGGTCGGCGATGCGGCCCGAGTCGGACGAGTCCGGCTTCTCGCCGTAGACGAGGAAGAGCACCAGGCTGACGATGATGAGGGACTGGATGAGCGAGCTGAAGAAGAAGACGACACGCATGTAGTAGCCGCAGCTCTTGCCCTGTGAGCGATGCAGCTGCCTCTTCTTCTGCGCCTCCAGCGTGTAGCGGCCCGGCACGTGGCTGTAGCTGCTGTTGTACATGGCTGCTGATGCTGCTGCGGTGTGGGGAGGTCAAAGTTAAAAGTCAAAGTCAAAGTATTTTATTGTCACATGTTCTTCATAACACAGGGCCATTCTGAACAGTGAAATTCTTGTTGCATGGCAGGCGACAGTACGCAAAAGAGTACTTTTGCGTACTGTCGCCTTGCTATTTTATATCAAATATAAAATAGCAAGATCAAAGATAAAATAGCATGAAGAGAGATTTTATATATATATATATATATATATATATATATATATATATATATATATAGATATATGTATTGGAAATATACATATATACACAGAGCTAGAGTGCTGGAGATATGGAGAAAGGCAAAGAAGGCAAAGACGGAGGAAGGACTGAGATGCGGCACCCTGTTTTGTGCAGAAAGAAACGGAAAATATACCAATACTAATACAATACTGAAAGGGCAACCAACCTTGATTCTCAATATATATATATATATATATATATATATATATCCAGGTGCTCCGCTCCAGAGTCTCCAAAGTTTCTAGAGGTCACGCTTTCCCGAATCCCCCAGCCAGCCGCTCAGTGCAACGATCGCCCGATGACTGGAGACGCAGGAGAGCCACCGAGCATCCTGTTGTGGTACGAGGAGGCGACGACGTGAGGGGGGCTGCCCTCTATCTCTCTCTCTCTCTCTGTCTCTCTCTCTCTGTCTCTCTCTGTCACTCTCTGTCTCTCTCTCTCTTTCTCTCTCTGTCACTCTCTGTCTCTCTCTCTGTCTTCTCTCTCCTCTGTCTCTCTCTGTCACTCTCTGTCTCTCTCTCTCATTCTCTCTCTCTCTCTCTCTCTGTCTCGTTGTCTCTCTGTCTCTGTCTCTCTCGCTGTCTCTCTCTGTCTCTCTCTCTCTGTCGATCTGTCTCTCTCTCTCTCTCTCTCTCTCTCTCTCTCTCTGTCGATCTGTCTCTCTCTCTCTCTCGGTGGATTGGTGATGGAGGAGAGGACAGTATGAGGTGGAAACACTGTGGGGGGACTTTTATAAACTTCAGCTTATGCCGTTCCCCTTCCCTATTGCTCGGCCCCCGGCTGGTTCCCCAGTGCTGCTGCACACACAAACAGCCCTGGATGCACACATGTATACACACAGCCAAGCATACACACACACACACAAAGTCAGCCACACACACTAACACACACAATCCTACGCATACACACACACACACACACACACATAACAACACTAGAACCTAGAACAAACATTTTGTTTGGTGCCAATGAGATGCATCGTTGCAGATATAGAAGCACATTCTACGTTTTCGTGAATTTGGTTTGAAGTGCTTGGAAGTGCCGCGGTGGTGAGGGAAGCTAAACAGAGACAGGGAGATGCTTGTTGCTCGCGTGTTGGTGTTGAGCTCGGAATGAATGAACGAACTGAAGAGTTCAATAGTATGACTCTACAAATGCTCAGAAAGGCTTCTCTGCTCTTATCACAGCTATTTTATGCAGGAAACTTAGCAATTATGAATGTGTTCTATTAGCCTTGTAACTATGAAACCTGCTCTTTCTTATCTTTATGTCCACTAGTGATATTATTGGTGTCTCCTTCAACCAATGT
>PIJE02000779.1:78039-80539 GCA_002895965.2 Coryphaenoides rupestris | reverse complement strand
AACACACACACACACACACACACACACACACACACACACACACACACACACACACAGCACACACACACACACCACACACACACAAACAAAGCACACACAATGCCCAGCCATGCATCAAACACACACACACACACACTGACACCCACACACACACACACACACCATGGACATGCCCCCCAATGGACCACCACACACGACACACACCACGAAACACACCACTGACTTGCCACCCATGTGCAATGCGCACACACACCACACACACCACACGAACGACACACACAAGTCCGCGCACCGAGTACAGAACACATACAGTTGCTTGAGAGGTGTGCGGGTCAGAGGGCGAGGGGCAGAGTTTTCTTCCTGGAAGGGCCGGGCTGACGTGCCAAGCCGTCGGCTGCACAGGAAGCGGTCGGTCATGGAGGAAGGTTCTAGACGGCCACTCCGGTGACAGCCCCAGTTAGATGGGAGGAGATGAAGAAAAAAAAGAAAAAGGCGGGAAAACAAACGCAGGATATCAGAGACAAATCTATATTTGACAGCTATAAACACTCCCAGCGTTGTGCTATTGAAGCTAAAGATTGTTGTTTATGCTTCGGGGGGGCCAAGCGCTCCGGGCCCTGGTGTGTCGGTGTGTGTGTGTGTGTGTGTGAGGGGGGGGCGGGGGGGGCGCGGGGGTCGCGGGTGTCACGGGGGTTGCCCTGTTGGCTGACACTGTGTTCTGAGCTGGCGAGGCACACTGTCGAGGGGCGTTGCGTAATAATAATAATCCTAACAACACTAGGACCTCTATTTAGTTTCGTGACAATGTGATGAATCGCTGTAGATAGAAGGGAGAAACATTCCCAGTTTGTCGCACGTTTGGTTTGAAGTGCTTGGAGTGCCGTGGTGTGCGAGAGAAACAAAAGAGAAACAAACATTTAAGTATTTATATTGCTTGTATGTTGGTAGTGTGCTCGGAAGGGGTTGGAAAATACTTGAGAATCCCCCCCCCCCCCCCAAACCACTCACCCTGAACCCAGACTTTAACAGGTTTTACTGTAAATGGCTTTCGATAAAAGTGTCAAAATGACTCATTAAATGGTATGCTGGGAAGGGTTTGGAGAATACCTTTTGAAAGCACAGGAAATCATCATCAATCGTCATTGCAAGCCAAGTTCATGAAAACAAAATACGCCCTTACCTACTTACCTACATCATGCACATATCCTTAGACTTTCAGGTATAAAACTATGGTTATTACAAGATATTTGACATGACAAGATACAAGATATTTGTAATTTGTGTATTCTTATTTAATACACAAAAATTGTATGTGACAGACAATACAAAATACACAAAATACAAAATAAAAACACTATTGTGGATCAAATCCAAAATGGGGAATGGAGTACAGTCTACTGTTGTGCATTTTTGCATAGATTTAAAGTGCCCCATTAGAGGAAAAAAAGTGTTACCAAACTACTTAAACTGTTAAATCGTGACTGGTCTACAATCAGAAGTCTAGATAAAGTACTTTGACTGCTATTTCTCCCAGTTCTCCCATCACAGGGGTCATTGTGAAGGCCCACACTGCCCCCTTATGGGGAGCAGCGCTACTGCAACTAGGAACAGCTTTCCAACTGTGAAGTTTGTAAATAAAGACATGAATTAAAATACAGACAACAGATACTGGATCATTTAAAACGTGTTCAAAATGGAAAGCAAAGGTATATTATTTGATTGTGGATATTTGGGATATTTTTATAAAATAAATGATGCACTTTCATGCACTTATATTTGATGAAATACAACTAAATCTATAAATCCAACATTAATGGTACGTTTTGAGTGTTGTGTTGTGGTCGAAAAGCCTGAATATGTGATCGGAGAAATAAAACTACAAAATGTAACACGACTATATGACCTATCTCTAAAAAACTACTTCATCATCTGACTCAAAATGATTTCCATCTGTTTTTTCATCTGATTTAATCTGATTTCCATTGCCTTAAAACATTGTCCTTTCTAATAAAAAACCGATTTATTTATTTGATTTAATTTTATTAATTTAATTACACTATCTATATTACTATAAAAGAATATCCAGCACATCTTTGCTGCTGATATTCTAAACAATAAACTGATATTCCCCCCCCCCAAAAAAAAACAAAAAGAACAACTTGAACTGTTTTTCCCTTTCCTTCCAGTAGTTGGAGACACAAACCGGCCCTCAAGTGGCCCTTAGCGTACAATATTATGGTCATCAGGTCACACAGCCACCGTCTCAATGAACACTGAGCGCGTTGCACAAGAGCAGCGGGCCCCCGGAGAAGTAAATATGGCCGAGCTCTGTTCTCCGCCACGCCGGGAGGTTGCCCTCTGGAGTTGTTTGGCTAATTGGTAACTTGCCCTGAAGGATCTGGTTACCGGTAACAGAGCAGTGTCACGTATCACGGTGGCTGTTGTTGGGGCTGGCCTGGGAGGTTCCGGGTGAGGAGGGTGAGGGTAAGGGTGGGTAGGG